>JAJJWW010007709.1:0-64918 GCA_023531295.1 Papaver armeniacum | reverse complement strand
AAAATTATTATGTTTAGATATAATTATTCAATATGATCATGATTACAAATAACTATAAATATTTAGAATTATAGATTTTATGTATAAATGTATAAATATATAGATTTGGTATAAAAAAAAAAAAAAGTTAGATTATAGGAAGTATCCCCCCCTTATAAAGTATCTCAGAAGTATCCCCGGAGTATCCCCTACCCTTTTGTAATTAAAAAAGGTGACACTTTAAATGGAGTATCTGATACGTATCCCCAAGCATCCCCAAGTATCCGATACTGATACGGCGCCGATACGGATACGTCACCAATTTTGAAGTATCCTTGCTTCATAGGAAAATATATATCTACCAATTGTGCATGGGACAAGAACGTGTAAAGTGGAGAATCGGAATATGATGGAAAGATGTTTATCGGGAATAAAGGCATTAAATGCACTAACAAGGAACTTGTAAGGAGCAAGAGTCCAATCGAGTGGGGCCAGTGATGAGGATAAATGTATTTAGGTCGGGTAGAATGGTGATATGGGATCAAGGAATATTGGACCATCAATATCGGAAGAAACATGATCAGGCTTGACTCGACGTATCGTGAAGTATACTCACTCTGAATGGTACGAGATCGAGTAGTAAGAAATGTCGGAGAATACATTACCAACTACCCGATAGGACCATCAAAACAGATCGAATGTGACCCGCACTGTAAATTCATTGTATGGACATCTTAGCCTATAATTATAGACCCTTGTATTGAGAGAAAGGCAAGTTATTTGTAAGTAAGGAGAGAGACTAAGTATTGTTGAGAGACACCTTCATTGTATCTTGAGAGAAGTAATAAGATCATTATTTCTATCCCGTGGACGTAGGTAATCATGACGAACCACATATGTCTTGTGTTCGTATGAGTCTCTTACTTACTTATCTTGCTATCTCTTCATATCTTGCTATCTCTTCATTGTGAATGTTAGATGTAGGATGTATAAATTCTTACAACTACATTTTTGCGCCGACTAAGGGGACGAGTAACATCTTTAGATACCTTGGAAATGATTAAAATAGTAGAATCTAAAGCTCCTAATCATCTATGATAATAGTTGAAGCTAAACTTGTTGTTAGTTTTAAAGATTTTGTTTGTGGATACGTTACATACTTCTAGCCATGAGTTTGCTAAACTCATGGGTTTGTTTTGTTATTCCTGAAAAACCATCGTTTCTAGTTCTTTAATGATTAAGTTGCTTTGATTTTGGCTCTTAATTTCATGTTTATACTACCCATTTTTAAGTTTGTTTTTATATGTGAGTTGTTAGAAACATTAGTAAGCTCCCAAAATGACATCTATGATGTTTGGTAGAAGCTACAGGAAACTTTATCTCACTAGATAATAGAAAGCAAAAGGGTTTATGTTTCATTTTAAAATCCTTGAATATGAGAAAGCGATGTCATCGAATCGTACCTTCGCCGGTAAATTGGCTCAACATCAATGAGTTAGATTGGCGATGTCTATAAAAACAGTGTTACCTTAAGTGTCTTGTTAAAAAACTTCATCTCCTGATTCTATACAAGTTTGGAGTCGAATGGAAAACCAAAAATGTTCCAAGTTAAGATTATCCTTGGTGAAATTTAAGGAAACCATAGAGAGGGGAGAATCGTATTTAAGTCACACCTCAATTAATCAAATCTTGAGAATGGTGATTCCGTCGAAATTCAATGAAGGAAGTCACTGCATCAAAACTTGTTTAGAGTCACTTTTCCGACCCCCGTACGGCTGAGCAACAACACCTGTTAGAGGGAATCTTAGGACAAATAATGATTAATGCATAGGGAAAGTACCGATAGCGAAAGATCAATAACCTACTCTACAAAATGACATGGCAATCAAACAAACCAGTTTTGCTAAGTTCAGCGCGATAAAAATAGGAGAATCGTACTTAAGTCTAAGTGTTGTCAGGCTAACAGAACCTTTTTATTGTACTTTCTTAATAAAACCATTTTGAAAACAGTTCAAAGTGAGGTGTTATCTGTTTGGTGACATAGGTTTGATTCTCGGAGGAAAAAGCAGACACAACTCGATGGCTAGCATATCGGGGAATGTCAAGATTATGAGGAACCAAACTATGGCAGGGACCAGCATCCAAGAAGGAGTTATCGACTCACGATAGGAGAGTAGTCATTGACCACGACCCGAGGAGAACCATGCACCAGCTTCAAGAATGACAACAGTCAACGAGGAAGTCAATTTGGGCCAAGATGATAACCACACTTTCTTAGGACGTATCGAGCCAAGTCAGACAAGACCCGAGAACATGATAGATGGGCTGAATGCATTGGACACTGAAGACGATGATGAAGTGCTGCTGGAACAGAAAGAACGCCGATGGGCCAGGCTGCACGCAGAACACCAAGCATCTATAGACCGCGAAGAGGAACGACTCCGACGAATTCGGTTAGGGGAGAGGAATGAGACCCGAGCACCACCAGTACAGCCACCACAGGAACCACCGACTGCACCAGGGAATCATTAGCAAGATCCTTTTAGTCAAAGAGCAAAGACCCGACCTTATTGGAAATTTTGGCGAACCAAAGGAGACAGGAGGAATTCATGAGATAGTTACAAAGGAGGAATATAGTACTTGATCAAGAAAACCATCGAATTAGAAATCAAGGGCCGAGATCGCGAGGATCGTCCAGTCGAGGAACATCAAGCGATCATACCCAATTAAGGACCCGATCCGTGCCCGAACCTACAAACCCGAACATGGGGTACGATCCTCCCGAAGATTCATCAACTAAAAAAGAAACACCCCAACAGAACGGAGAACCTCATAATGCAACTGAACTATGCTTATGCGATTTGAGGAAATGGTTAAGAAGCTGGCTGGAGATGGTGAGGATGACAAATTTGCGGAAGTCATCAATGAGGCTGAAAAGACCCCCTTCACCCGAGAATTGGAGCAAGCAGCTTTTCCTCCAAAATGCACCCTACCGACCTTCCCATCCTGGTTTGATAGCACTAGAGATACTGCGGAGCATGTAAAGATGTATATGATGTCACTACTGCAATGGAAGAGCATTGACGTTGTTATGTACAAATTTTTCCTGGCTAGCCTGGAAGGCGAAGCTAAGAATTGGTTCCACACTTTACCTGTAGGTTCGATCGGAAATTATGGAGGCCTAGTAGAAACCTTTCTCGAAACCTATATGCACAACAACATCGCTAGGCCAAGGGTAAACAAACTGTTCACTGGGAGAAGGTCTGGGAACCTCTTAGATCTTTAACTCGACATATGGAGAAAACTCGTACAACTTCTCAGAATCGTTGTAGAGACCTACCTCAAAGAAAGAGAAGCAATGGTGGATATTCTTAAGGAATCACTGCACAAAGCTCAAGAAAGGATGAAATTCTTTGCAGAAAAGTCAAGGAAATACAGAACCTTTGAAGTAGGAGACACGGTATATCTTAAACTCCAACCTTACAGACAAGCTTCAGTTACACTGAGAAAAAACTTCAAGTTTTATGCAAAATTCTATGGACCACTTCCTACTTTACAAAAAGTTGGACCATTGACTTACAAGTTGCATCTACCAGCTCAGGCTAGGAGTCACCCTATCTTTCATGTGTTCCAACTAAAGCAACACATTAGTAAGAAGCACACTCCCTCTCCTACTCTACCTATTGTTGATCATACAAGTGAGGTGATCATGGTACCTGCAAAAGTTCTAAACAGCAGAACTATTCTTCTTGGCAAAAGACTAGTTAGACAGGTGCTCATCCAGTGGACAAATTCTTCACCTAAAGATGCTAATTGGGAGGACATTGCTACCATCAAGTCTCGCTACCGCAACTTTATCCTTGAGGACAAGGATGATTTCCAGCAGTAGGAAATATCATAGTGTTATTAGTTGTCCGGCACCGTGTCTACCCGTATTAGAAACCTGGTGTCGTTATAATTGTTGAGTGATAAGGCATTTGTTATCCGATCGCATAGTGACAAAAAAACTATCTGATCATTGTTGTGAGGTTAATGCTCTTCTCTTAAATATGTAAGAACCTCCTTCTTACAAATGGTAGCTACAAAAAGTGTATATTAGGAACCAAATTTACATTTTTTCATCTCTTGATAACCAAATTGTACTGAGTACAGGACAAAACCATGTATGGGTTCCTTATTCGTAGCGCAAACGGTTTATGTAATGAAATATTACATGCCTAAATTGCTTGGTTAATTATTATTATAAAAAGAGAGATAAAAAGAGAGAGTAGTTGAGATAACTAGTTAGTTAAATATCCGCAAAGAGTTTTGTCTTTGCATATATTTGTTGTTGTTGTTGTTATCTCTTGCAGTCTTACTATGCAAAATCATGTGCAATTTCTTATATCAGTGTTCGGAATCTTGACAGAAGGATCTTTGAAGTTATATCACTATTTCTTTATCAGTGTGTGTATTATATTGTTCAGGATTTGGGAAAACATATTGCATAGTGATATATGCCATAGAAATAAGACTTCAATAGATCTTTCTCTTCCATGCATGGCGCTTAGACAGCTTGTTACTTGATACATGTTAAGGAGGTTCTCAAACTTTTCCGGAGTATAACTCTTTTTTTTTTTGTTCTCTGCAAGACTACCATTTGCATTTGCACAAGGTGATACTTTTTGACATGGTATGTTCTTTTTTTCATTAATGTTTTCACTAGCAGCCTCAGTCACCACCAAGACTCAAAGAAACTTGCTAAACGGTGAGGCTCTGCGCCTTTAGAGAAGTTGAGCAACTAAATAAGAAATTCTTGGTTAATTTGTGTTTTTCGTTTCTCTAATTACTACTTACTTTCAAAAGAATGTACTAATTGTTGATATTTCTTCTTCCATAAGCAAAAATATGCAATCATTTGTTTTCTAGTCTGCAAAAGTGATTCGCTAAAGCTGAATATATGTACATATAGTCATGTGGAATATGAAATTGATGCATATATGTGATTTGTCTCCATCCACTTAATACGTAGGTAAAGCATCGGTATGTTCCCCTTAAATGTAATTGGTAGTGTTGTACTGGAAATGCCGCTTTGCTTTGATAAAGAAGATATAGATACTTTTGCAAATCATGACTAGACGATAAAGGTACCTATAAAAAGACAGAGAATAATATGTTTATCATTTTGGAATCATGTTTTTGATCGTGTTCATCTCTGTCTTTAGTACATTGGTGCCAATGACAACATTTTGTGCAATGGATCTTGCATTCTATTTTTGCTCTAGTATTAAGGCATATAATATCTTGCATAGATTAGGAAAGTGATATTACATATATCACTTGATAGACGTGAGTCGTAGAAACAACTCTCAAATCTCACTACCAAATGATACGGGACATATATAGGATGTCTATCATGAGTCTTGGACCCATTCCATATTATCTGCCTCATCCATATCATTTGTTAGGATTTGCTACAATTTTGTTAGATGGTTAGGTTAAACTTCACATGTATGTAAAGTTCTGTTCAATCAAGGGTTTGTTAGGGTTTAGTTAAACTATAAGTATTCATTGTTCTTGTCATTATAAGGTAGCTTGGCTCATTTATGATTATCGTTTGCAGACAAGTAAGTCTTTTGGTTATTAAACCTTATTATTATTGATTGTTATCATAGTTGTAACTCTTGTATTAGAGTTGTTTTCTTATTGATTTGGAGTGGATTCTCCTAGTTCCGGTTACTTTTCTATTTTGCTTGCACTGTGCTATATCAGGTGGTATTCAGAGCAGGTTTTCCTACGTCTGTGAGGCCGCCTAGAAGAATCAGTCCAGGATTCCTGTGATCTCTAGGTTTCTATCAAAAGAAAAATTAACAAAAAAAAATGCAGTTGAAGATTTTGATTCTTGTCTCCTTCAGTAAGTATCTCGTACACACTTCTGTTGTTCAATTTTATTTGGTTCAATAACCTAGTTTGTTACTAGCGCGAAAGAAAGGAGGTCGTTAAGAAATAAGAAAATCGTTTCGTTTGATCTTCGTTTACAAAGTTGAACACAAGCAGTTCGTTAAATCTCATCTTCATAGTTGTATGAGTACTTCAGTTTGGGAAGGTATCTTCTACTACACATTTATTGTTCTCTGAACCATTTTGGATATACTTAAAGAACAGGGGTATTTGATGCTTCTCAAGTATTATCAGATTTGAGTATCGTTAACCCTTTTTTTTTTCTTTGTACGAGACGAAAACCCAAATCAATATCCAAGTTGCAAAGAATTTTCGTTCTTCTCGCTGCTTGATCTTTGAACTGTCAAGATTAACTTTGGCCCACTCAGCTGTAATAACAAGAAGAGTACCAAGCATCACATCGCTTGAGCAAGAATCATGTTTAACAATCAGAACTTCTAATTGAATATTCAGAATGGACGGGAACCCTAGTACTAATGACCAGAGAAAGAATTTGTTCTCAGGAATTATCGATGGAAGTCCACCGCATTTTTATTATCGATGGTGGTTGCGAAGAAAATTTGGTGTCCGTACAAATGGTGGAATCGTTGGGTCTGGACATGGATTTGTACCCGCATCCAGATCAGATTAATTGTGTCAACATGGGACCGATTACTTGCATCGGTGTTTGCAGGTTTCCGTTGTCATTCGGTAAGGTATATTATGATTCAATTATTTGTGAAGTAGTTGACATGAATACATGTGATATTGTGTTGGGGAGACCATGGCTTTCTGATGTTGGTGCGGTTCGTAGCAGTCTAGAAAATGCTTATGAGTTTAGTTGGGGGAAGGACAAGGTTATTTTAATACCATGTCCTAAACCAGCTGAAGATTCAATACCCATCAAGATTGAAAATACATGCCAAACAGTTGACGAAAGGGGCTTGCAAGGTCAGAAAGTCAAACGAAAGAACTTACTAGTTGATGCTTTATCTATTGGCAATCATTATATAGATCCATTTTCTAAGTATTGTGAAGTGAAACCAATTTGTTTATCGGAGTTTATACATTTGAAGCCAGACACTAGGCAATAAGGAGAGCAATCGCCAAGTTCTTATCTGAATTTCAATTCGTTTTGTGAGCACTTGGTAATTCAAATGCAAAATTCTAGATCAAGCCGTTTCAAAGAATGTGGGAATCTCAAGATCATTTCTTCTACTTGTCACTTCTAATATAAACTCGAGACGAATTTTTTCGCAGCTGGGGAGCCTGATACGGGACGTATATAGGATGTATATCATGAGTCTTGGACCTGGTCCATATTCACTACGCCAGAATTAACCATTTTCGACGGACCAAATCTGTCAATAATAGAGATTATTGACAGACCCTGTCCATCAGACGGCATGTCGTTATTTAAGGTGTCAAAAACCTTTTATGATGGTAAACTACTGTCAATAACGATCCACAATAAACGACGAACTTTAACCGTCAAGAATTACTGACGAGCTTCACTTGTCAATAAATTCAAATATTGAATTGCAAGTATTCATCTTCAATCGTATACAAAATTCTCATTGCTTTAATTGTAAATAAAAGTCATCTAAAAAACTAAGAACATTCAAAATTCAAATCAAATCATCATATATAATGAAAACCCAATCTCACGAGTATTCTTTGTTCAAGTAACATAAAAGAAAGGAGACAACATTCAAGGATTAAAAAAAAGACGACCAAAGACAACAGATGTCTCAAGCAGCTGCAATGCTGGTATCCTTCAGTCAGTTCTTCTCTTTCTTCGACTTGGTGAGTTGAGCCTCACCACCGCAATTCTCTGCGAGAGAGGATAAACCCCTGACATTCCAATAACTCAATCAAACCCTTCCACTAGGATCTATTCGTAAATACCTTTATGGTTGCTCCTGCTTCATGATACCCAATGCCTGAGTTTGTTGAAAATCCGTACTAAACAAACACAAATTGAAAGAATACAATGCACAATTACATACAACCAAAGACTAACATACGAACAAAGACTTACAACATTCAGTTGGCGCTTTTCAACTGCCCGAATATATTCTGAGGATGACATAACAAGAGGAACAAATTAAAGTTACTACGACAACTCGACAACTAAGTGTTTGTTCTTCGATGGCAATACCTATAGGATGCGAACATCAAGAACATACACAGTTTTCTAAGTTGTGATACCAGAGAAACTCTATCTCGATATGTAACTAAGCTATGTTCATCTCCATATGTAACCCCAGTTAAGAATATCCATAGAAACTTAACATTTAGTATGTGTTTAATGAAATTGACCAATTAGCGTAAAATCAAGTCGGGAAAAAATTGGCCAAAAATAAACACACTATCATATTTCCATAATGGGTATAAAGTAAGACCAATTCATATGAATCTATGAGCTACGTCCATCTATCCCCCAACTTAGAGAAACTTGAATAAAACTTGTTAAACTAAGTATGTGAAATTGGGGAAGAACAACGTACATACCATTAATGGCCAATTGGACTAACAAATCCAAAACCAAACCCACTTGTGAGAGCTTCTCTTTTCCAATTGACCTTGAATTTTTCATCCTCATCATCATCATCCTGTTACAAAATCAATCAAACATCAAAAACAAAGGCCAAAAACCCAAACACCAATTGAAAGAACAAAATCAAGAGAAATACTTACATGGGTTTTTTGATGTGGTTCTACTTCTACTTTTATCCTTCTAGAATGAGTGATTCTCTCGAGCAAGAATATCTCCGATTCCCATAGAATACTTAATCGATGATTTGGGTCTTAACTAGATGAATAGTTAAACAATTCTGATACAATTCCAAGCCTTCAACATCACAACAACTTACAATCTTACAATTCTCAGAATTTGGTAATTTTGATTTTTTAGGGATCCATAGTTGAAAGTTGGAATCATTCAGAAAGTTACAACTTACAAGTTAAGATGTTTCACATGACAGATATTCATCATTTGATAGCTAAAGAATATTTGATGTTATCATGCATCAAGAGTTTGGATACTCACCATTATATTCTTTAACATTTATAAACAACACTCATAGCTACTTCAAATGGGTACTCCCACATAGCTCGATCACTTTCTTGCTTTCGGAGAAGATCCTGCAAATATTTCTGCAACCAAAAATTTGAGCACTTAGTTAAGTATACAAGCATAACAAGAGAACAAACACACTGATACGAGTACATAATGAAACTAAAGACTCAACCAATTGAATTTCTCAAGTTTTGTTTGCCTTCCGCTATCTGGCATCAAATCTGGGAGGAACGAAACGAAAGAGTGTTTTGCAACAAAGATAAAACAGTAGAGAGGGTTAGTATTATAGTGAAGGCTTCCTTATTTAGTTGGGCGAAAATTCATGAATCCTTTAAACAATTTAAGTTTGTCGATTTCATGCACGATTGGAGGGTGTTTAAATAGTAACTAGGTTCAACTTGTTTTAGGGGAAATCATTCCATTGTTGTAATCCCCCTTATTTTGTTTGAGCTATCTTGTTTGGGTGTTTGTTTGTTTGTTGGTCATTTTAAGTGCAATCTCAGCACTTCATTATGAATGAATTTTATCTTTTCCAAAAAAACTAGAGAAATAGAGAAGCGAGGATACTCGCAACACACATTATATGACCTTGCAAAGAACAATAATTTCTTTAATGATATGATACCACCACCGTTTGGAAGGAAAAAACCATTCGCTGATTCAGTATGTAATAACATAGCAGACGCAACTGATGAGTGCCAAATATTGCATATTTATACACCTTTTTATTGGCATTTAACTCATCTTTTGTGTTCATAAATCAAATATTATCCCAGATTCTGTGTTTTCTTTGTTTTCAAGAATAAATATTTGTATTAATTAATTTTGTGTTTTTAGGTAATAAATAAAGTTCGAGATTCGGAGGAGCCAAAAGAGCGGTAAAATTGGAGACAAGCGTCTATGGAACAAAAGCCAAAGTCCATACAAGATGGGCAACCCAACAAGGAGCAACCCATCTAACAAGACATGGGCCCAAGCTATCCAAGACCCGACCCGGATCCAAGCCCATCATTTCTAAGCCGTGAGATTTCTGCCCCAAGATCCAACGGTCGCTTCGCCTTCCGCATCATCTCTTGATACACCCGCTTCACAACAATATCCCCTCACCTGCTCGTATCTTACCCACGCATCCAATGGTCGCTCCCGCATGAACATCATTTTTATCTCGACTTGCCAACACCGAAGCCCCCTATACCCTTATCCCCTCGACCACATCTTCATTTCCCATTTCACCTTCTCTTTATTCACCCGACACAGCTCTGCAGAACCCATCCCCTTTCTCTCCCGACCAAGCTCTGAGCAGAGCCATCACCACCTTCTCCATCTCCTGCCACAGCCGCCTTAGCCACCTCCGCCATCACCTCCTACTTGATTCTATTTCACTCATAGCTTCTACCCCTAGAAGCTAAGTGAGAAATAGAAGGAATTAGGTTAGGGTTTCATCACAGTTGGGGAAAAACCAAAGCAATGGAGTTTCAGAGCCGAAATAGCAGAAGAGAGCACGATTGAGCGACGTGGGTGAGAGGGTTTTCTCTTACTTTTCTATTTTTTAAGTAAATTAGGGTTTTGCTCTGCATGTATAAATAGGATTGAGAATTGTGTGTTAAAACTTATGCCTGGGATAGCCAGAGCACCATTTTAGTGTAATTTGTAGTTTGATTGTTTCAATTATGTTTTAGTTTAATTTTCCAGAGTGTTTGATGAAACCCTTAATTTTTATGTCAAGCATGTTTGTCTTTGGTCTGTTTCTTGTGATGTTATAATATTGATCGCTGTCGTAAGCGACACAAATATAATTACACTTTCTTACTACTCAAAATATAAATATAGCAAGGGCAAGAAAGGATCGATCCCACAGAGAGGTCTAGGTTGTCAAATTGTTATGGTTTCCTATAAAAACACCGGTGGTTTTGTGATTTTATAATAAACTAAATAAAACAAATAAATAAAATTAAACAAATAAAATCAAGGATAAGAAGATATTGGTTATGGATTTCGTTTTCATTCACTAACATGCTTTTCAACACAATAACTAGAATTGATATTTTAATCTCAACTTTTATCAAAGACCCTAGAATACCTTGATCGCAAGAATATCCCAAACCTCCTCATGTCATCAACAAACACATTAAAAGATGCGAATATGAATTCTACCTAAAGGAACAACCTAACGTGTAAAAGCACTAATCAAGTTTAATTCCTAGATGCGTTAAGTTCTATGAAATCAGGGCCAATCAAAGCAATTGAACGTGGAAAGCGCACTAATTCAATTTAACAAAGGTTACGATTCACATATGATCATAAGAATATATCACTACAAACTATAATCATATTATGCTACTTGTATCCAAGGAATATCACTTTTGCGTATAATAAACCCTAAACTAGCAATAGATGTGATTAGAAGTTCTACCAATTTGCAACTTGACAAAACAATCAATCAATCATAAAACAATATTTTCAGAGAATTGCAAAACGATAATTATGAGACAAAACTAATATATTGAATCAAAGAATCATGCTTTGTGAAATCCAACTATTCCATAACCAATAATAAAACTTAGGTACTCATATTCAAGGAGTTCATCACAAGAAGAAAGAAAAATACTTCATGGTTCTAAACCCTAGAATAAAGTAGAAGAAATAAAAGATAATATATATATTTTGCCTAGGCTTCTCTATATATAGAGTTTTATAACCTCCTCTTGAAGAAACTAGGAAACCTAGTAAAATTAGGAAAGTGTCCTTAGCATCACCCCGTGCATCAAATGGCTGCAAAATCGCCAAAATCCCCAAAAGAAGTAAGGTCCAAGGTCTGAACACGTTCAAAAGTCAAAACAATTGGGCTCATGCTGGACAAGTCCAGCCCAAATATCTCATTATTGGCTTGTTCGGGCCTGGTAAGATTGGCAAATAAACAAACGGGACTTACTCTCTCCCAAACTCCGTCATCCCATTATCATTCATTATTCACAAATCATCATTCCCATGCCATCTTCCCATTCTTCCTCGTTATTCCTGTCCATATCTCAATTCCTACTCCCGCATGAAAGCAAGCCAACACTCCCCGGATGGTTGTACGTGAGCATCGTTCTTGGTTGGTCGAACCCAAAGAACAAAGCCTTAATCCCGTTCACCAGTTTCCATCTCTGTCCACCAACACCGAGTTCATCACTTCCAATAAACATCACCCAGTGTCAGTCAGAACTTACAATCCATTCTAATTCAACAGCAGCTACCCGAGATCTGACGGAAACACGTCCATCAGCTTCTTACAATGCTTGTCGACATACCCACTGCCAAGCTCAACCATTCTTGTTCTATCAGCTTCAAAACTGTCCATTGATGCCAGTAAACTTTCTCTCGTAACTCAGCACCAACGTTGCTTGTCCTACAACACCATTTCGTTGCATGAATAACAAGCAGCTGATTACTCTTGATATCACCAACTACCAGACACCACCCTTCTTAATACGTAACTATTGTCAATGGCAGCACCAAAACGTCCCATGCATGCAGCTCCTCCCCATTACAACCATGCATTCCATCACCTCCTGTGGTTGTCTACATTTCATGAACCAAGCACAACATCCATCCTCAGACTCCCAGCACTCATATCAGCCATCATATTCTGATCACTAGCAGATTGTCCATTCTTCTCCTGCTAATCCCTCATCTACCAAGCCTCCATGCATCTCTGCTTTGTCGTTTGAAACTCAACGACCCATGTCTTTTAATACCATCAGTAATCCAGGAAACCATGTAAGCTCACAATAAAATTCATCATTAATCCCGTCCATCTTTGAGCAAAATAACAGCAGGGAATGTTTCATGTATTCGCGATCAAACCAACTCCCATAGATCTCTTACTCTTCCCTGGATTTGTTCTCGAGCACACTTCCATCTGTTCCGTCACAGCTGCCCTGACCTTCACTGCCAAAACTCGAGTTAACAGCAAAAACCCCAGCAAGCTTGTCAACTCCTACCATCAACCCATATTAAGCCCGTGTATGGCCAGCCTTAGCCCAAAGACATACACCTTATGGGCTAAGCAGCTCACATAACTCCATTTAGCCCAATAACTTCATAACTGGTGATTCTAGCGTCCGATACGCCTACGCGACTGCTCGTAGTAGATTTCATGCAATGATAATTCTGTATCCCTTTTGGCAAATTGGACGATTCTTGTTCTTTTCGCTCCAAATGGATGATTTCTCCTTCTTTTGCTCGTAATGACTCCAAAGTACCTATGAAACTCAAAAGCGAACATAAGATACATAACTTACAAGAAAACTCGCAAAGAAAGCATAAATACTAGATATTAAATACGGTGTATTCTACACCTATCAAATTCCCCACACTTAGACTTTGCTAGTCCTCGAGCAAATCAAACAAAATTAAAATACAACAAATACATACAACTCCGTGACGTCGAGGCTACGGTTAATTTTAGCATAAATAACAAGCCTTTAAACCCCTAGGTGTCCCTAGTGGACGAGTTATAGTCTCGTGAAGGTTTACAAGAGGTCTACCTACAAAACCTATATTTCAAACTCCGTCTATTTGTGACAAATCAATGAACGAATCCAAATTGACTACAGGAGGAGGTACCTTGCAAATTCAATTCAATTATTAGTAAATAAACTCTAATTAGATAGTCGAACAAGCCACAATACTCGGAAACTAACAAACCACAATCACAATGAAAAGATTAAGAAGATGGATATAGATGTAGATGTTGGCGAATATTCACAAGTGTTCGATGTTTCCCATATCTCATCTGAAGGTCACTGCTAAGATGAACCTAATCCTATTGGATTGAGCTACTTAGTGCTGAATGCTACATCAAATCAATTGGCATATACAAGGGAACCAAAAGTGACTTTATTCAACACAATAATATATTTTTTTTTTTTTTATGATTGGATCAAACTGGATCCAATTTACTTTTTTTTTTTTTTTTTTGATTAGATCTTTTGGATCCAAGCGCATGCTTCTTGTCAAACAAGTACATGATAGTTGCCTTGGATCCTGCATTCCACGATTGTTTAGGCGACGGAGACAGGGACTACGTTTCACACATAATGCTTTTCCCAAGTGTCTTTTTATTCCGTTTTGGTCTAATTGATCGGTCCTTTTTTTTTTTTTTTATTTTTTTTCAATTTTTTTTTTTTTTTTTTTTTTTTCTTTTCTAGTAACTCAACCACTCTATTTCATCCTAGCAGTAATAACACGTCGATTTTTAGTGACCCACCAAAGCACTTAGAGAACAATAGATAAATATGGAAAAATAAAAATAGAATGCGATATGGTGATATTCCGAGATATGGTAACAACTATCATGTTAATTTGTGATTTATGAGCTATATTCTTCCCTTTTAGTTAATTGGTTCCTCAACTCCTGCATTCAAAATGGTTCCATCCACTAATGGTGTCAAAAACAAACTATATAAATGCTCCCCCACACTTAAACTTCACATTGTCCTCAATGTAAAAAACCAAAAGTTCTGAATTCTGACGTAACAGCAGATAAAACGCAAAAACTGTGCAAATTGGTAAGGAATTTGGAAAAACTCCATTTCACAAAAGTTGTTCACCTACGTGTTTTCTACACAGTGTCAAAATTTCACAGTGTTTTGATAAACGGTCTGACAGTTATGGTCTCTGGACTGAACTACGCGCAGTCTGAAATTTTCTGACGAAAAGGTATTCGTCATAATTCTCTTCTAAGATAGATTACGGACTCAATGAAATTAAACATAGGGATGCAAATATGATATAAAAACAGTAAAAAATAAATAAACGAAACAAAAATAAAATACAAAAGGATAAGAGATACAAAACCGGTGGGTTGCCTCCCACTTAGCGCTTGTTTTAAAGTCGACGGCCCGACCTAGCTTCTTGTAAGATTCATTCCCCATACACCAATAATCGGAAAAGTTGGGGATCCACCCCATAGAACCTGTTTTGCAAACACTAGCTTCACACAAATATAGTACAATAAAGCAAAAGTGAAGCTATGAACCGATAAAACTTCCCCCACACTTATTCTTGTCCACACTTGGAAGTGTATAAAGAATATAGACATCGGGTACTTCCACGGTTTCTGGTTCCATAACCTGCATAGTATGAGAATCAAGTTTCTCTAATGGCGGAAAACGAGAAACAAAGTCATTCAACAATATTCTCAAGCACATACATTCAAACCAATAAGAGGTAAAGGAGAAGAAATAATAGGCAAAGGGTTAGATAAACCTTTCACAATCTCTTGTATTACGGAATCCTCTTCATCCTTGAAAAATTCAAGTGAATTATTCACCTCTTGTGTATCATGGTCCTCTATCAAACCTTGCAACCATTCTTCGTCCGTTTCTGCCGTAACCAAAGTCTCGACATAAACATCATCATTACAATCATTTGCAAGCTCAATTGGGTCTTCCACAATATTGGTTATAACGGTCTCATTCTCAACATACTCCTCTTTGTTGTAAGGCACATACTCTTTTGTGGATCCAAATTTTATTATAAGAAACTTTTTTAGAACACTCGTAAATGCATCATCCTCAAGCTCCACCCTTTGAATAGGCTCTTGATCATTATTAAGATCAATGCTTGAGTAATCTACACAAGTGTCGACATATTCCTCTTCATCTTCATCTTGATCCCAAAAAGACTCCTCGGAGATGTCACCATGAGTTGTTTCAAGCAATGTATCATAATCACCGTCACTATCATAGTCAACATAAGATTGTTCCTCGCTGAATTTAGTGTTGCTACTCTCTAACTCATCCTTTTGAATAGGTGAATGATCATTATTACGATCAAGAGTTGAGTTAACTACACAATTATCCACGAAAGTATCCAAGGATTGGCCTTTTTCAACATTAGCATCAATCAAATATTCATCACTAACCATATGCACATTAGAATTATCCATATCTTCCTTGTATTGATCAATGTCTCTTCGCAAGATAGTCATACCTTCACGAAGTTCTTGGAGTTGCTCGTTTGTAGTCTCTTTTGCTTTTCGAAATTCCTCTTGTAAAAAGGTGGAAACTTTATCTATAAAATTAGAGACTTTTTGTTCAATAGCATAAGAATCCTCCCATCCTTGTTGTTTTTCACACACATACTCACCATAAGGTTGTTGAGGAAAACCACAAGGTTCCATGGAATATTGGTCATAACCAATGAATTGGTTTTGATTATACCCATGGAATTGGTAGTTATCATATTGTTGAGGTTGAAACCCGTATTCATTGTTCCAATATGCTCCGTCCATCGAAATAAGCACCTGAAATAAGATTCTCAAATCAAGGTTAGAACCCAGAAAAATAAGAAAAAAATAAAATAAAACAAAAACTAAATACAAAAATAAGAAACCAAAAACAATTAACAACCGCTGCCTCCCCGGCAGCGGCGCCAAAATTTGATCGCTGTCGTAAGCGACACAAATATAATTACACTTTCTTACTACTCAAAATATAAATATAGCAAGGGCAAGAAAGGATCGATCCTGAGAGAGGTCTAGGTTGTCAAATTGTTATGGTTTCCTATATAAAACACCCGGTGGATTTTGATTTTATAATAAACTAAATAAAACAAATAAAGAAAAGTAAACAAATAAAATCAAGGATAAGAAGATATTGGTCATGGATTTCGTTTTCATTCAATAACATGTTTTCAACACAATAACTAGAATTGATATTTTAATCTCAACTTTTATCAAAGACCCTAGAATACCTTGATCGCAAGAATATCCCGCAAATCTCCTCATGTCATCAACAAACACATTAAAAGATGCGAATATGAATTCTACCTAAAGGAACAACCTAACGTGTAAAAGCACTAATCAAGTTTAATTCCCTAGATGCGTTAAGTTCTATGAAATCAGGCCAATCAAAGCAATTGAACGTGGAAAGCACACTAATTCAATTTAACAAAGGTTACGATTCACATATGATCATAAGAATATATCACTACAAACTATAATCATATTATGCTACTTGTATCCAAGGAATATCACTTTTGCGTATAATAAACCCTAAACTAGCAATAGATGTGATTAGAAGTTCTACCAATTTGCAACTTGACAAAACAATCAATCAATCATAAAACAATATTTTCAGAGAGATGCAAACGATAATTATGAGACAAAACTAATATATTGAATCAAAGAATCATGCTTTGTGAAATCCAACTATTCCATAACCAATAATAAAACTTAGGTACTCATATTCAAGGAGTTCATCACAAGAAGAAAGAGAAAATACTTCATGGTTCTAAACCCTAGAATAAAGTAGAAGAAATAAAAGATAATATATAATTTTGTGCCTAGGCTTCCCTATATATAGAGTTTTATAACCTCCTCTTTAAGAAAACTAGGAAACCTAGTAAAATTAGGAAAGTGTCCGTGCATCACCTCCTTAAAATTATTTCCAAAATCGCAAAATCCCCAACAAGAAGTAAGGTCCAAGGCTGCTTGCGTAAAAAGTGGCCAAAAACTCAATGGCTCAAGGCTGAACAAGTCCAGCCAAATATCTCAATTGGGCTTGTCGCTACGAGAGATCTACAAAGATACTCTCTTTCCCTCGGACTTAAATTGGTCCCAAATAAACAAACCCAGCTTTACCAATTGCGAGTTCCGTCACAAATCATCATTCCCATGCCATCTTCCCATGAACTCTTCCTCAGTTCCCTGTTCATATCTCAATTCCTACTCCTGCATGAAAGCAAGCCAACACTCCCTGGATGGTTGTACGTGAGCATCGTTACTGGTTGGTCGAACCCAGCAACAAAGCCTTAATCCCGTTCACCAGTTTCCATCTCTGTCCACCAACACCGAGTTCATCACTTCCAATAAACATCACCCAGTGTCAGTCAGAACTTACAATCCATTCTAATTCAACAGCAGCTACCCGAGATCTGACGGAAACACGTCCATCAGCTTCTTACAATGCTTGTCGACATACCCACTGCCAAGCTCAACCATTCTTGTTCTATCAGCTTCAAAACTGTCCATTGATGCCAGTAAACTTTCTCTCGTAACTCAGCACCAACGTTGCTTGTCCTACAACACCATTTCGTTGCATGAATAACAAGCAGCTGATTACTCTTGATATCACCAACTACCAGACACCACCCTTCTTAATACGTAACTATTGTCAATGGCAGCACCAAAACGTCCCATGCATGCAGCTCCTCCCCATTACAACCATGCATTCCATCACCTCCTGTGGTTGTCTACATTTCATGAACCAAGCACAACATCCATCCTCAGACTCCCAGCACTCATATCAGCCATCATATTCTGATCACTAGCAGATTGTCCATTCTTCTCCTGCTAATCCCTCATCTACCAAGCCTCCATGCATCTCTGCTTTGTCGTTTGAAACTCAACGACCCATGTCTTTTAATACCATCAGTAATCCAGGAAACCATGTAAGCTCACAATAAAATTCATCATTAATCCCGTCCATCTTTGAGCAAAATAACAGCAGGGAATGTTTCATGTATTCGCGATCAAACCAACTCCCATAGATCTCTTACTCTTCCCTGGATTTGTTCTCGAGCACACTTCCATCTGTTCCGTCACAGCTGCCCTGACCTTCACTGCCAAAACTCGAGTTAACAGCAAAACCCCAGCAAGCTTGTCAACTCCTACCATCAACCCATATTAAGCCCGTGTATGGCCAGCTTAGCCCAGCACATACACCTTATGGGCTAAGCAGCTCACATAACTCCATTTAGCCCAATAACTTCATAACTGGTGATTCTAGCGTCCGATACGCCTACGCGACTGCTCGTAGTAGATTTCATGCAATGATAATTCTGTATCCCTTTTGGCAAATTGGACGATTCTTGTTCTTTTCGCTCCAAATGGATGATTTCTCCTTCTTTTGCTCGTAATGACTCCAAAGTACCTATGAAACTCAAAAGCGAACATAAGATACATAACTTACAAGAAAACTCGCAAAGAAAGCATAAATACTAGATATTAAATATGGTGTATTCTACACCTATCAAATATGCTTAGGATTAGTAGTTAACCATTGAGCTTACTAGCCTGTGATGAGTGGTACTGTAAGAAGACCACTCATACTAGGGGTGAGTTAGCAAACTTAGTTAATGAATATCTAGTTTAGACCTTCAAAGGAAGGCACAAGAACATTGCTTAACATACATGGCCTGGGCATGAGATTAGGGGTGGATTGATCACCCTGGTGCTTTTTACATTGTCACTGCTTTAGTTTAGATTCATACAACAACACCTCGTCGTATCTACGACACCAAACAATAGTTCTCCGTCACTCCTAGAAATCGCCAAGTAAGCCATAGATCAACATAAGCACCACAAGTCTCTGTGGTTCGACCCGTATTTGCCTTGTTCTACTTTGAAGACACCGTGCACTTGCGGTTTATAACATGTAGGCTAAAAATAAACTCCTTTCCAGGCCTACCAAGTTTTTGGCGCCGTTGCCAGGGACTTGGTGTGTGCTGTCTTGATTTCTTTTGGCTTGTTTAACTGATTTTCATTTCTCCCTGTATATACTCACCTTGCATTGTTATTTTTAGCCTAGTGTTAGTGTAGTATAGCTGTTAGTTTTATTTTTATGCACTCTTTTTGTTTCTTGCATCTTGCATTACATTTTGTCATTGCATTTTAGCCAGCTGATCTTTGTAACCATAAATCATGCCATCTGCTGCATATCTTAGTTAGCTTAATACTCTTTACTTGTAGCTTAGTTGTATGTGTTTGAACCCTGTACATATTTGTTTATTTGCATTTCCATCTGTGTAGCTAAATCTTGTAGGTGCCACTTAACTTGCATTCTTGCACATATTTCTGTTAAGCCCTGCATTGCTCCCTGTATATCCCTGCATCATTGCCTCATCTCAGTGCATTTAGTTCATTGCACTTTAGCTGATAACTTAGCAATCTTTGTACACTGCATAATAATCTGCATTGTTAGTGTAACTTAGTCATTTAAATTCTGTTCATAACCTGCTTTGCTAGAACCATCGCTGTTATCTGCCCATTGTCATATCTGCTGGTGATTATTGTCTCAGTTCCATATCATATCTGCTAGTGATTATTGTCATATCTGCTAGACATAGTATCACTGAACATTGTGTCTGCATTATTATCATGTGGCTCATCTCTTGAACCGAGATTGTTTCTTTGAGTGAACAGTGCTGTGAGTCGCCGAGCCAACCCAAGGAAGATAAGAAAAGCGCAAGATTTGAGGTTAGTCTTGTATTGCCCTGTGAATGAGTGTGAAGTGTGCAAATGCATCTCAACTGACTAGTGCAATACCTTGTGATATCTGTTGTGCTTTGTAAACCCCGAGCATTCCCTGCTAGTCATAATACTCATGTGAATAATTCCTCGATCTTTGACCTCACACATACTAGCTGAGAGTACTTCGACATTGCTCTGAACTGTATTGCATGAATCTGTCATCACAATGAGCTATGTATTGATGAAAAGTGGATGAACATCTGCATATGTGACCCATGCTTGCTTGATAACGTAGTTACCCTGCATGAACAATCACCCCTGGAATCTCTGAAATTTGTGCATAGCCCTGTGACGTTTGACGCAAAATTGTGTTGGCAGAAATCTTTTGCTCTTGGGTAATCTGGGCATTGAATTCTTTGCTTTAACAACACCAGCTCCAGCCCCTGCAGCTGTAGAGCTTGAGTGCAACCTGGTTAGACTAGGTTAGCTGTATCCGCAAATACAAGACCTGTGCTATAACCTCCTTAGTCTTATCTGCCCTGTGATGTGTGTAACTTGAGCATACCCTGAGTTACTTTTATTGCATAACCCACCTGAGCATACCACAACCCCTTGCTGAGTCACTTTTATTGCATGAAAATTGCTGAGTTCTGCCCTGTTACCTTTGTGCATGCTCTGAATTGAGGGTGGCATGGGAATGTGCTGTGAATGAGCTGTGATCTCTTAACTTTGTTAACACCTGTGCTATAACCCTCAGCTGTGCATTTGCCCTGAGCTTAACTCCGCCCCCTCGGTTTGTGAGTTTGAGCTACGAGATACCCAAAGTCTCTTTGCATCAACTGGGCTGGTTGATATCAACTACCCCGCTGACTCCAAAAACTCCCGAGCATAACTCATTTTGTTGCTGCCTTGCCTTGGCTGATTGCGAGTAGTGCTCAACCTTGACCTTGTCTTTGTACTTTGTTCATTTGCATCTCGTTGACCCAGTGAAACCTTTGAGGTTGTAAATTGTATGCCATGCTCACATGAGAAATCATTTCTTGCTGTAATTGCAAACCTGCTGAAAGACCTTTCCAAGCCAATCTACCTTACACCTTTGGTGCACAGCCCTGTTGACCCTGCACCCTTGAGCATAGTCTGCTGGTACCCTGTCAACCAAGCCAATTGACTTTCTGTGGCATATACGCATGCTGTAAAAAGAACTAATTTTGTTCATCTGCATCTGCCTTTGCACCCACTGTGCACATGATTAGTGAAGCAATGGATCGCATGATCACCTGATGAAATCTTGAGCATTGTTGTCTGCGCATAAGTTTATATCAGGTTGTCTTGTGTAAACCGCCAGGTGTTGTTTCATTTTTGAAAATTTGTGTGTCTCAGTGCTGTGAACAAACTGTGCTGTGCACCATTTCTGTCTTGTGCTGTGCTGTGACAACCTGTGCATAAACTTGCCAAGCAAGGCTTTGAAATCTCCAACAGCAAGCCCTTCTCTGTGTTTAGGCCCAAGAGTTGGTGTGTGAATTTTTGAAACTTTTGTGCTTAGTTCTGTGATAAAGTGTATGAGTTTGTACTACCCTGTGCTTTCCTTTGCATAGGCTGGGCTGCAACTTAGCCTCTCTAAGTTTGCTGTCAAATGAACCAATTGACTTCACAGCTCTGCACACCCTGTGTAGCCCACAAAACCTGGGCTCTGTGAGTAAACCAGCCCAATTAACCAAAACAAAGCCCTCATAAACCAAACATAGATGGGTTCCACAAAAACCAAACCAGCCCAATAAACCAAAACCCACTTAAACCAAAACTGAGCCCACTGTCCACTAGGCTTCCCACAAACTGGGCTTTGCATCACGTGGGCTTAGCTTCCCTGTTTTGAGACATCATTAGTTTTACATGCTTGATGTGTGCTAGGCTTCTTGAGTTGCTAGATCATGTCAGGATTTTGGTCTGCAATCGGGGATGGAAACAAATCCATTAGAGAGCTTGCCTACGGGCATACTTCACAATATGAACTCCCCACATACCATAGTGATTTTAGGTAATATTATGAGCCTTCTCAGGGCCCTGACTCCACATACCCTAATCATTATGAGCACATGTATCATCCACCACAGGTTGAAAATGAACACTTTTCCCATACCCAGTCATCACTTTTAGATCAATTAGAAGCTCAAGTATCTGCTTTAGAAAAGCAATTACATGAGAATTCTGTCGAATCTTATTCCCCTAGGCAATATGAAATGTATGCTTGTACCTTATGTGGTAGCTTCAGCCACCCTGCTGAGAACTGCTATATTTTGCATGATTTTAGGCAGTCTAGGGAAAGCCATGATAATCCAAGGTACGAATTGTCTAGAAGTGACTATGACCATGAGCACATGCATTATCCATCACCATGGGAGGACGAACAATGTTATACTCCCCCAACCCCTTGTATGCAGTCACTAATGGAAAAGCTCATAGAGCAACACAATGATATACTTGGATGAAAAATGCATGATCATCCCTTCTCTAGTGAACCATGTGCACACCAATGTAATAATCATTCATATGAAACACGCATACCCACTAGTGAAGACTCCCCTTCTATGCCTACTCATGCAACTAACACTGAATATGAACCTAATCTAGATGTAGATGAGTACACTGGAAATGCTCAAATTTTGAATGGGGAGATGCATTTTTGAATCTTTGGGTTCAGAGACGTTAGGCGTCTCTTCTGTGAACCCTATGAATGATACTTCTTCTAACATTCATACATGTGATGTTGACTCTGAGTTTGGGTTTGTGAACTTCTTTAGTGAAAGTGAGCATGCTACACAACTTGTTTGTGACTTAGGAAAGGATGAATCTTCTGTTGACACTAATGTTCTTTTGGATCATGATATTATTGTCATGGCTCGATTCCCCCGCCCATATCACAATATGTTGCCTGCTCTGATGATTATGACATGGTGATTGATGAATTGTTCTATGCTGGTGAACATGATCTACCTTCTTCTGACCTTAGGAAAGTGTGTGATTGTACAAATGATCTTATACATTAACACAACTTAGATGTACCTAATCTCTCTCCTAAGGCACAGATTGATACTCCTCCACCAAACCTAGGTGTAGTTTGTTACAAAATTGCAAAACCAACTTTTCTGAGAGTTCCTAATTTAGGCCTAGAGATTTGTGCTTCCCAAGTCCTCTTGGACTATTTTGCATCAAAGTATAACACTTTTAAGGAGACACAGTTGGAATGTGTATATCTGCCTGTTCTTAGCAAGACTCATTTTGAGTTAGACCTTTTGCATGATGTACCTTTAAAGTTGCAAGATTTTGTGCTCAAGAACACATCTGTTGACAAGTTTAGGTTTGGGGGTAACTTGTTCACGTATGCAATCTTTCCCGCACTCTCATGTTATATCTCATGTAAGGTCATTGATGTTTGTACATATTGTCTTTTGGGTTGATCCTCAACTCTTTAGATTGTTGGTGTATGGTGAATTTTCATTGTATATAATCCAGTAGGACTTGTTAATATTTTCTTTATTGAATCGGTTGAGTCTTATTGCGCATATATTGTGCTAATCCGATATGATCTCCACTGAGAATGTTGGATTCTAGCCTTGACAAATGAAGCTCTAACCTTGGTCCCGCCGACATCCTAATCTCTTCCTTTTCTCTTATCAAAGATAGTTCTCTTGGTATGTGACTGTTTAAAATTTTATCATCTGTTGACACATTGAGGACAATGTTTGATTTAGGTTTGGGGGTACATTTGCATATAGAGTTTTTAGTCTTTTATTTTCAAAAAAAAAAAAAAAAAAAAAAAAAACTTTTTGCAAATAAAAACCTCCAACTTTTAGAGATTTTAGAGTCACTAGCATGCTTCTAGCTATGTTTACATAGAGAGTCTGACCGAAATAATGTAACTTGCAAGTACCGGAGAACGCAATCGGGTTTCTTAGTTGATTAGAGCGTTAAATTTGGATTTAACCATACCGGAGGGCTAATTAGGTGTCATTTAGATATTCGGTAGTAGAATTGTGATCACCCATAGTGGAGACTACCCAATTTACATCAAGTGAGGCACCAACCTTCAATTTTTTGCAACTTTCTAGAAAATCTGTTGAGTGTGTGTCACCGTACGTCAATTCCGGGTAGGAATGGTGAGCTACCCAACTTCGTACCACTTTCAAAGACTACTTTGATCTCTTGAGTGCTAATTTTTTTCAATCATGAGGGTGACGTGTAAAGATGAAAACTTCTTCTAAATACCGATTTGCAGTTAGCATCACTCTCTCTCCCTCTCAACAACATCAACACTTTCATAGAAATACATCGTCGTCAGCAAGCGGAGCATCATCAGAATATTTGAAGAAAAGTTGAGATAGTCCAAGGTTTATGTGCAACAAAGAAAAGAAAAAAGGATGAGAATTAATGAAGTTTGTGAAATCAAGACAAGTGTGAAAAATTGAGTCTTATTGTTTTATTGTTATTTTCATTCCAAGTTAATCCAAAAAAAAAAAAAATGTGTTTGTCAAGTTTTTGTAAAGTTCAGAAGTTCATCATCAGCTATTGAAGACCGAAGACCGAAGATTGAAGACGTTTCTATGAATGCTGAGAGAGTGATATTAATTGCCAATCGGGTGAGAAGGTAAGTGAGTACTCCCACCCTTGCTAATGGTTGATTTCCCTTCTTAGAGATCATCAGAAAAAGATTCTTTTTGTCCACACTTCGTGGAGTCTCCAGAAATTATTTCGGAAGGTTATCCTTCTTACCTACAACGTGTGCGGATTTCTCTCTTTATTCGCCCGCTGCACACATGAGAGACTAAAAAGCGATCTTTTTGAGTGCAATTATCATAAAACCCTACTAGTGAGGCAGAAGTCGAGGCTTATGATCACAATCGAATCCGAATTCTTTCATATGGTATGGTTACTTCTCGCTCAAAGACTTAAGGATGAGAATGCGTTCTTTGGTAGTTCTAACTTCTTGTTACTAGCATGCAGAAACTCTATGTCCTCATAGCTCCTAGGATGCTTGAGACTCTTTTACACTCGGGTTGGAGAAGGTTTTGTGGGTACACCTCCAAACCCTCACGAGACTACAACTCGTCCACTAGGGACACCTAGGGGTTTAAAGGCTTAGTGCATACGCTAAATGCATTCGAGAGACTGCGACAGGGGTATAGTTAGGATTTCTTAATTTCTGTTTCACTTGAGGACAAGTAAAATTCAGGTTTGGGGGTATTTGATGAGTGCCAAATATTGCATATTTATACACCTTTTTATTGGCATTTAACTCATCTTTTGTGTTCATAAATCAAATATTATCCCAGATTCTGTGTTTTCTTTGTTTTCAAGAATAAATATTTGTATTAATTAATTTGGTGTTTTTAGGTAATAAATAAAGTTCGGAGATTCTTGAGGAGCCAAAAAGAGCGTAAAATTGGAGACAAGCGTCTATGGAACAAAAGCCAAAGCCTGCGCGCATCAGTTGCAACCCAACAAGGAGCAACCCATCTAACAAGACATGGGCCCAAGCTATCCAAGACCCGACCCGGATCCAATCCCATCATTTCTAAGCCGTGAGATTTCTGCCTCCCAAGATCCAACGGTCGCTTCGCCTTACGCATCATCTCTTGATACACACGCTTCACAACAATATCCCCTCAGCCGTTCAGATCTTACCCGCTGCATCCAATGGTCGCTCCTGCATGAACATCATTTTATCTGCACCTGCTCAACACCGAAGCCCCCTATACCCTTATCCCCTCGACCACATCTTCATTTCCCATTTCACCTTCTCTTTCTTCACCCGATACAGCTCTGCAGAACCGATCCCCTTTCTCTCCCGACCAAGCTCTGAGCAGAGCCATCACCACCTTCTCCATATCCTGCCACAGCCGCCTCAGCCACCTCCGCCATCACCTCCTACTTGCTTCTATTTCACTCATAGCTTCCACCCCTAGAAGCTAAGTGAGAAATAGAAGGAATTAGATTAGGGTTTCATCACAGTTGGGGAAAAACCAAAGCAATGGAGTTTCAGAGCCGAAATAGCAGAAGAGAGCACGATTGAGCGACGTGGGTGAGAGGGTTTTCTCTTACTTTTCTATTTTTTAAGTAAATTAGGGTTTTGCTCTACATGTATAAATAGGATTGAGAATTGTGTGTTAAAACTTATGCCTGGGCTAGCCAGAGCACCATTTTAGTGTAATTTGTAGTTTGATTGTTTCAATTATGTTTTAGTTTAATTTTCCAGGGTGTTTGATGAAACCCTTAATCTTTATGTCAAGCATGTTTGTCTTTGGTCTGTTTCTTGTGATGTTATAATATGCTTAGGATTAGTAGTTAACCATTGAGCTTACTAGCCTGTGATGAGTGGTACTGTAAGAAGACCACTCATACTAGGGGTGAGTTAGCAAACTTAGTTAATGAATATCTAGTTTAGACCTTCAAAGAAAGGCACAAGAACATTGCTTAACATACATGGCCTGGGCATGAGATTATGGGTGGATTGATCACCCTGGTGCTTTTTACATTGTCACTGCTTTAGTTTAGATTCATACAACAACACCTCAGTCGTATCTACGACACCAAACAATAGTTCTGTCACTCCTAGAAATCAGTTAAGTAAGCCATAGATCAACATAAGCACCACCAGTCTCTGTGGTTCGACCCGTATTTGCCTTGTTCTACTTTGAAGACACCGTGAACTTGCGGTTTATAACAAGTAGGCTAAAAATAAACTCCTTTCCAGGCCTACCAGCAACACATTTATAAGATATTTTACCTCTTCATATTTTCTTCTCAGGCTTTTGCTAATGTTCCCATCGGTTTCCTCTTATTGGTCCCTCATTCCGTAGTAAGATGAAACTAGGCTGACCCCATAATCCTCTTCTAGTTATATAAGATTGAACTCCATCAACCTGCAAAGAAATCAACAACAAAAAAAAGGAACAACAAACAAGATTATGCTATACCATAATCTATATGAAGATAAGAAAAAATATGCAGGAAAACGACTATCAACTGGGTAAGCTTAACATGTTTTACCTGTTATAAATATATCCACAGAATGCAATAAGCAAACTATGAATAGCAGTAATATATACTACGAATGTACATACCGAAACAAGGCAAAAACACTTCAATGAGTTTCTATCCCATAGTGAACAACGCTTTTTCAAAGCATAAAACTCCCGTAAGAAAAAAATAATAACATAAAAGCAACGACATCACGCCTTCAAAGAAGATATGCAATGAGTAGTTGATAAATAGACAAAATAGTAGGTTAACAGACAATGCAACTTTAATAGAGAAGTCACAGCTTTACCTGCTCAACGTACTTCCCTTTGAAACTACCAACATGCTTGGAAATATTTGGTAGACCTCATTAGTGGATTCCGACTCAAACAAATATGTTGAGAAAACACAAGAAATTATTCAGCTGAAATGAACATACTATGAGAACCAAGGTCATCTGACCAAACTATGTGAAGTGAAATAACCGCATATAAGGTAATGATTCATAAATGGGCTTCTGCTGGAAACCACACAGCTGTCTGTCATGTATATTGAGATAGAATAACATGATGAAAACTGAAGCGCTTGTAAGAACATGAGCAGGAAAAATAGAATAGAATAGGATATTATAACCCAAGGAATGTGCAGATTAATTCACCTGATGGTAAAGCTACAAAATGAGATTCCTTGCTTCAGGTGTCAACCATGCCTCTTCGGGTAACTTTAAGTGATTCTGATGGTAAAGATACAAGTACCAAGTCATAATCCATGCCATAACCTTTCATCAGCAACAATTCTGGAGCTATGTAATCTGGCGTACCTACAGTTTAAAATGCCTTGAAGATATAAACAATAATATGTTAGTGTGACCTAAAAAAATGCCAAAGAGAACCCATGTACAACATAACAAAAAGTTTAATCTCTAGAAATAAATCTGCAACATAACTCGAGCTATTTAATATCTTCAACAAGAAACGGAGAACCAGTATGAGTTCAATTTAGGTCAAAATCGAAAGTGTATCAAATATGAAAAGATTTCATGGGTAATAGAGGTTAAGATGTTCAGATTACAAATCTAAAATTGGATTTCTAACCAATATTAAGAATAGAGTGATAGAGTGATATTCATAAATGAGTTTTAAAAATAATTGAGAAAATCTAGTCGAGATTTTTGAGAAACTTTTTAATCAAAATGAAGACAATGATCAAACTGTTATATATTTGATCCGTAATTATGAATCAGAAAAGAGACTCTCATCGAAATCAAGAAAATTAGATTTTCATGAAACGGTAACTTAACAAGTAGATAAAACTAAAATCATAAGGAGAGATTTCATGGGTAATAGAGATTAAGATGTTCAGATTACAAATCTAAAATTGGATTTCTAACCAAGATTAAGAATAGAGTGATAGATTGATATTCATAAATGAGTTTTAAAAATAATTGAGAAAATCTAATCGAGATTTTTGAGAAACTTTTTAATCAAAATGAAGACAATGATCAAACTGTTATATATTTGATCCGTAATTATGAATCAGAAAAGAGACTCTCATCGAAATCAAGAAAATTTGATTTTCATGAAACGGTAACTTAACAAGTAGAAAAAACTAAAATCATAAGGAGAGATTAAGCTTATCTTCATACCAAATCCGGTAGGTTCTAACTGAAATTCAGATTGAAATAAAGCTCTCAGAACGAAATCAAATCCCACCACGAGTAGAGAAATTAAAATCTAGGTTTCATTTTTTTTTTCTTTCTGGAGGAGCTCGAGAAGAGAGATGAATGAATCTGAAAAATGATTTTAGACTTTTTCTCTTCGCTTGATGGGTTCCATTTATGCCTGTCAAAAATGAAGCCCAGTAAATACTTCATTACATTATATTATTTCGATAGCCTTGGCCTATCAAAAATGAGTTGACATGCCTTCCATGTCAATTTTTTCAAATGGCCCCGTCAAAATCTACCAGTTTCGGCGTAGTGATTGTCTGTTCAGTCATATCATTTGTTAGGATTTGCTACAATTTTGTTAGATGGTTAGGATAAACTTCACACGTATGTGAAGTTCTGTTCAGTCAAGGGTTTGTTGGGGTTCAGCTAAACTATAAGTATTCATTGTTCTTGTCATTGTAAGGTAGCTTGGATTAACTCATTTATGATTATCGTTTGCAGACAAGTAAATCTTTTGGTTATCAAACCTTATTATTATTGATTATCTTGAATTATTGATTGTTATCATAGTTGTTACTCTTGGATAAGAGTTGTTCTTATTGATCTGGAGTGGATTCTCCTAGTTCCGGTTACTTTTCTATTTTTCGTCCGCTGTCCTATATCACCAAAGATTGTTCCTTATTACTGATTCCTATAAACTTACACAACTAAATTTGCTTGGACCGTAGTATTTGATTTTAAGAGAAAAATACCAGGATGTTAGCATGTGTAAATAAGTAACCAAATTTCTACTCATGACAACTTGGCCTAAGCCACTTAAACAAGACTAAAGATTAAAATCCGTTGGAAGCATTGATTTGGTATTGGATGATGTAGATTATCACATCTTGTTTTTATTGGCAAACGAAAATCTAATTAATTAATCCATTATGTGAAGGAGCTTCATTTCTAAAAAGAGAGAGGTTCACTTGTTTGTTTCTTCTTAAAATATCCTTGGCCAATAAATTTAACTCTTGTTTTCATTGTTTGCAGTGCAATGTTGTTAAATTGCTTGGTGTTGTCCTCAACACAGCTCAAACATGACCGGTGACTTTGTTTACATTTTCTCAAGTGGGGGCAAATTCACATTTTAATTGATTTTGTATCGGTTTTTAAGTAAAGATGTAAGTTATAAAATATTTTAATTAAACTAAAAAAAGTAATTTTTATTGTTTTTCATATTTATGCATGTATTTGATACATTTTATCGATTTAGTTTATAATTTTTCCCCCATTAAGTAAAGTTTTAATTTTATCATACATATTTGCCCCCTCATGACACATAATTTACAAAAATGTCAAGCCAAATTTGGTCAAGTTGTAAAATCAAGTGGGGTTGGCGGACCCTTTTGTCTCCATTTCCTTCATGGCCATTTGACTTACCGATGAAAAATCTCGAAAAATGGTTGGATCAATTGCTGATAGTAATATCTCTGCCTCGTGCAGTCATGTTAGATTGTTTTGTTTTTTACAACAGAAACATGGCTATTTATAATATATTTTTTGAGTCAATGGTGATATTATAATATATTTATAATATATAATATATTTTATATGGTTGGTTTGGTTGTAAAGGTTTGAATAATCTAAACTGTCAAGAGATCCATGAGTCAATGGTGATATTATAATATATTTTTTTGAAAACAACTCTTGCTTGCCAGGCATACTTGCAATATGTCGAGCGCTCACTTTAAGTGTACTTGATTATATATGTTATCCGGGTAGATTGGTCTGAAAATTTTAAAACGTCGTCAATAAGACATGAATTGGGAGGGAGTCAGAAATAAGTTTGTCTGTTTTGTGTGTTTCGCGAGGAGGGCAGTTCAAATGGCTTTTAACAGAAAAAAGAAGCTTTAATAAATAAATCAAGGAAATTCTTGGCTTGCCAATAGGGTTATTCTTTTCTTTTTTTATTAGAGAGAAAGAATAAGGCTTTTCTGCATGTAAGTCTCTACTCTAGGATTATATATTTGACACCAGGATACCACACTTTAATTTCATCTCATCTCATCTCTCTCACTCAGTAAATTATAATATCTCATATCCATGGCTGCTGCTAGAGAATTAATAAGCGATGATCATCAGGCTATGATATCGTCAGGTCTTGCTAAGGTGGAATCAAAGTTGGAAGCAAAATTTGACGCGTTACTTAAAGTACTTGTGGAATCGCAAGTAAATACTGAACATCAGTTATCACAGATTGTGAATAACACTAGTAAAACAAACAAAAATGACGAACACAAACTTAAAGCTGCGCCAAACCCATCATCATCTTCATCAACTAATCCTCTTCATCATCCAGGTTAGTATTTGTTCGTGTGTATATATATATATATATATTGAAAAAATGTGGTTGATTTCTGTAGTTGCAGGAAATCCCACACTACACCCCTCACTATATTATACTTAATTAACTCATTATGAATATGAATTGTTATCGATTTTATTGATTATTTCCTTGAAATGTTTACAAAGAAAAATTAGGATAGAGTTAGAAGAATTACAATCACTCCGAAATTTCTCTCTCCTAATATCTTGTTCAGCAATTCAAAAAAACCCCCTGCAACAAACTTACTCGACCCTTTATATAGGGTAGTGCATGATGACAGCTAATGTCGCTGTCGCGAGTGTATAAGTGTTAGACGTCATGACACTCTTAAATCTCGCCAAGTCTTCACACTTTTCTCATGTTCGCTGTCGCTATCCGATGCGTCATTTAATTATTTCCTTGCGACACCTTCGCAATGTAGTTGTTTATTACTCTCGCAAAGTATTGCTGTCACCATATTCTGGTCCTACAATTTCTCCAAATTATTGCTGAGTTCTGATCCTGCATGTGATCCAACATTTTCTTATTGGCGCCAGAAGAAGATGCTACTATCACTACTACTGCTGCTACGGAGATTCTAGCAGCAAACACGGAAAGGACGCCGTCACCTCATAATCAGGAAATCTCCGAGGTGATAACTGGTGATCATAATCAGATAGAGAAATCTGGTAAGCTGATACTATCATCGTACGTATTACTATACAATTTTATTTACTCTGGTAAATAACAAAAATTGTGTTGTTACTGTTGTGTATGTTTAAGCTGAAGATGGTGGTCAGGTGATGAGCACAGATGTTTTGGATGGATACAACGAGCTATACGAGGCAGCAATGAAGGGTGACTGGAAAGTGGCTAGTAAGTTCTTGGAGAAGTATCCCGAAGCGATTACAAAAGTGATTACTAGTGATTCAAGAACAGTTTTGCATGTAGCTATATGTAATGGGAATTTCAAGTTTACAAAAGAGATTTTGAAACTTATGCCCGCTGAAATCCTTGAGTATAAAACAGGCGTTACCGGTTATACAGCGCTTCATTATGCTGCTTTGTGTGGATACGCTAAAGCTGCTAAGGCGTTGGTAAACCAAAACAGTAAACTGACTCAGATAGAAGATAGCTCTAGAAGGATACCACTTTTCTTAGCTATAATATCAGTTACAGGTAGACAAAGAGGGACAGTTGAGTATCTGTATTCCGTAACTAAACACCAATACCCAAGTCCTTTCTCTGGTAACCGTGGTGATTCTTTGTTGCGTCACACTATTGATGCTGGCTATTACGGTATGTGTACAAATCCTCAAATCATTTGAGATTGAACTATGCGGTTAACTTGAAAGGAGAGTTGTCTACTAAATTATAAAACATGTCAGTAATAATATAACCCATATTCAGTTATAATAGTGCTACTCATGTCGATAATAGCATTGATTTCTAACGTCACCAATTAAACTCGTTACTTGCAGATATTGCAGCATCTCTCGTCCAGCGATTTCCAGAACTGGTTATTGATCAGATAAATAAAGTACAACCTAGTGTAATGAATAACATGGCAGAAAGGCCGTTTGCATTTGCAAGCGGAGCTAAGCCTACATTCTGGCAACGCCGCATCTATTCATGTTAGTTGACTACCCTAACTTTGCACTACATATGGTACCTCACTGATAAACCAACTATAAATAGGAACAAAGGTCTTTTGACATGAAATCGGTATGTTATGTGGGTTATGCTATATTAATGAACTAATTAAGTTGAGACCAATGTTTTTGGATCGAAAGTAGAGACAAATATCGCACCCTAATTTTTCCCAAACCCCTTTTTATTGCAATTTTTTTATAAATAATTCATCATATGCTCATATAATTAATTATATGCGCTGAACATGACATGCAGTGGTTAAGGTGGACATGACAGCCGGGAAAAATCCAACCGAGAAATCAGAAGACACGGAAGGAGAAGAAGAGGAACAGACCGAATGTGAAAAAATAGGAACTCAGATAATCCTTGGAGCTATTTTGGGAACTATCATGCTCGTTGGAGCTATTATATGTGCCATCATATTCATCGTTTGCCGCATCATATTCATCGTTTGCCGCATCATATTCATCGTTTGCCCCTACATCATATTCATCGTTTGCTTCCCAATTTACCTCATGATCAAGCTCGTTTTTAATTTCATGGTTTTCCTCAAGCGCTTCATCTTACCATGGTCACCAGGTTTTTCTTTCTTTCCCTTCGAACAGCCCGAGTTTTGTTTCTATCTTTTTCTCTTTTCTAATTATATTAATTCACTTTTTGCTGAAGGACACAACTTGGCAATTTATAAAACACAAAATTGGTTAAATTGACCAAAATCAATAATTTCTGGGTGAAAAAGACATGTGAATTTTGATGCGGTTTAAATAGACAAAAATGTAAAGATAGCCGGGATGTAAATAGTTTCATCCTAGCTATTTAAAAATATTTTTTATTATTTTCAATTTACATAGGATGTATCCAGTTTCATCATTGCTATTTTTTAAGTTTAAGCCAAGATGAAATCAGTTTCATTCTTGTTATTATTTTTTTTTGCGTCCATTTCACCCATATTAATTTTTACTCGTCCATTTGAACCACGTTTTAAAAATATTTGGACATTTGACCCTATTTCCGTTTATAAAATGTATGTACCTCTGATTTTGATTCCTTTTTAGCAATCCAAGTGGTTTTTAGATATCTTTGGTAAGTTATCGCATGCACATTAATTTTTGTGAAGAATTTAAGAACTTAATATGATTTTTTTAAGTTAAACAAAGCAACTGAGTTTTATTTAAAATGTTTAAGCACCCCATTTATTAACATGTTTTTTGGTTCCTGTTTAAGCACCCCATTTTTGTTCCAAAACCTTTAATATAGAAATTTCTTATCTATATTATAAGGGACAATGGTGTTTTTCTATTTGGACAGAGATCTACAGTTTGGACACATAAAGAACGGCCCAGATTGAGTCACATATTTAAGTTATTCAGTTACATTTTTGGCATATAAAGAATGGTCCAGATTGAGCTACATATTTCATTTTCAATCTATATTTTAGGCATATAAAGAAGGGTCCAGATTAATTCACATAATATTAATTTTATCTCTCCCCCTTTAATGAGAGCAAGACTAATTAAAAGTCAAAGAAGTAACTAAGATCAACCGTTGGATCTCCCTTTTTTAAAACAGGGCCGTTGGATGATAAGAATATTCTATAAAGATTCCCGTCACGGGAATAAATTCCGTGTGATATTTTTTGTTACTCAACGAAAATACCCTCCGTCTTTTTAAAACCCGCTCTTTCTTTTCGCTATTTCCTCTTCAATCCCATCACCACCCCATCGTTACCATCGTCGCCAAACAACACCGATAAATCTTATGCAGACATGGTTACTTTACCTTGCGCTCGTGGTTTGGGTTATGTATTTACATAAATCACATGAGATGAATTGAAAAATAATAACATAATCAAAATTTCCTCTCTTGGATCAAATCAATAAACAAAATCAAATCACGTAAGATGAATTGAAAACTTCGTTAACGGGTTCTCATATTCAATGACCAAATATTCATATATATATATATTCAAATTAAAGAAATCAATTTACAGAGAACAATGGAACGAAAAGTAAAAAGAAAAGAGTTTGGTTTGAACTATGAACGCGGGTGTAGAAGACGACAATTAGATCCTGGATGTTTTCAGCATCCGTGAACCCGGCTAAGTTCTCCACACCCCCTCCTCACCCACCCAACTTTTGTAGCAGTTTTATTAAGATTTCTTCGTTTTCTTTTCCTCCTGTAAAATCAATCAAACAATGTAAACCTTAAGATTTTAGTGGGTTTCATATGCAAACAAAGAACCATTGAGAAATGATAAAAACTAGGAATTAGAAATTCAAAAAATGAGAGGAAAATGAAAAAAAAAAAAAACGTTTAAAGAAAAAAACCAATTAACTGTTTGCTTGAGATAACATGAAAAAAAGAGAGATTAAACAAGCCTTCAAGTAAAATAACCCATTTAATCTTTGTTTAGCTTCATAACTCATGCCATCAAATTAAAGTTGAGATTAAGAGATTTGGGTACCTTTGTTGTTGGAAGAACAATTAAGAATGAGAGAAATTAGGCATCAAATTAATCCTACGGCAGAAGTTCTACTAGATAGCTAGAGAGGTGAGAGAGAGAGTAAAGAAAGGCACTGAGCAGAAATTGAAAGAAAAACAAGTAAAGAGTTGAATTAAGTTGACTACTCTATTCCACGTGTGGCACATGCGCACCGTTTGCTGAACAAATTTTATCTCACTTCACCGTCGGGAATCAGCTAATCGGAACTTTGACCTTGCGAATGATGGTCCTTCCTGCACATTCTTTTTCTAGCCTCACCTCTTTGAACAACACATTTTTATTTATCACCAAACCAAACAATTTACATTGTAATTCTTTTTGCCGGCCCCCACTATCAGTCATCTATCATTATGTTTCACACACAAATAAAAATTTTTGATTAAAAATTAAAAGAATTAATGCAATAAAAAAAAACCCAATAATATATTCCTAAAAGATAAATAATATTATTTTTTTATTTTAATCTAAAAATAGGTATAATTGAAGAAAAAAAAAACAAAAATAACTCTTTCAAATGAAGGGAATAGCAAAAAATTAATAATCAAACCAAATTGACCTTTGAAATCTAATACAAAGTCCAATTGAATCCTAATACAACTCCAACTGGAATCATACAGTAGGAACTTAGTCACAACACTTAATTTACTCTTGTTTGGACAGGACACGAGAAGGTAGAAATACAAGTTAAAGAGAAAAATAAACGCTACACAAATTAGTATCAGAAATGGAAGATGCAAAAGACAGTTTTTTATCAACGTGCAACGCACGTGCACTCTACTTGTCTAAGATAATGAATTCAAATTGATTGCTCATTAATTTAATGTCATTTATTTGGGAGTTATTCCTCCCATTTAAGCATATAAAGAAGGGAATTGTACATTTATTTGGGAGTTACTTTTATTCCTCCCGTTAACTCCTCCCATTAAATTAACTCTTAATTTAATCCTTTTTATAATCAAATTCCTTTCCCAAAGGTTCATTCTTTACACAACTCTATTCCCAAGGTATGATTCATTATTGTTTTGGTTGATTAAGATCATTGTTGTTAGCTTTTCTCTTTAATTTTTTGTTTAACGTCAATGAATTCTTGGTGCCTCACGCCTAAGTTTTATGTCATTTATGCAATCAAAAGATACTGATCAAATATTGTATTTGATCAGTTTAGTTTCTCTTTGATTCTCTTCATCAATTTTTTTTTATCCCAATTTTGTTTTTTCATTCGTAGTCAAAAGATAATATTAATTTTATCTAAGATAATGAATTTAAATTGATTGCCCATTAATTTAATGTCATTTATTTGGGAGTTATTCCTCCCATTTAGGCATATAAAGAAGGGAATTGTCCATTTATTTGGGAGTTACTTTTATTCCTCCCGTTAACTCCTCCCATTAAATTAACTCTTAATTTAATCTTTTTTATAATCAAATTCCTTTCCCAAAGATTCATTCTTTGCACAACTCTATTCCCAAGGTATGATTCAGTATTGCCGATTAAGATCATTGTTGTTAACTTTTCTCTTTAATTTTTTGTTTAACGTCAATGAATTCATGGTGCCTCACGCCTAAGTTTTATGTCATTTATGCAGTCAAAAGATACCTTGATCAAATATTGTATTTGATCACTTAGTTTCTCTTTGATTCTCTTCATCAATTTTTTTATCCCAATTTTGTTTTTTCATTCGCAATCGAAAGATACTGATCAAATATGATTGTTATCTATTCGTTTTCATTATTATCTTAGGTTTTTTTAAATACCATACTATTTAATTAATTTCTATTTTTTTACACATTTTTTTTTATTTTTTTCTGGGCAGGGAATTGTCCAATTAGTTTTTTTTAATACCATACCATTTAATTAATTTTTATTTTTTTACACAATTTTATTTTTATTTTTTTTGGGCAGGGAATTGGCCAATTAGACTTTGACATATGGACAGGGAATTTTTTCTATTATACTTTCTGGGCAGGGAATCTTTTTTTTAATTTTTTTATTTAATTATCTATATTATAAGGGACAATGGTGTTTTTCCATATGGACGGTTATATACATTTGGGACACATAAAGGACGGTCTAGATTTAAGTTTTTCAATCTACATTTTTATCATATAAAGAAGGGTTGAGATTGAGCCCCAACATTTAAGATTTTCCATCTACATACAAAGAGTGATCTAGATTATGCCACATATTTAATAAGTTTTTGCATTTCCTCTCCACCCTCTTAATGTCATTTATTTGGGAGTTACTTTTCCCATTTAATGTGAAACCATTTATTGTATTCTAAATTAAATTCCCGTTTAACTTAATCCCTTTCATAATCAAAATCAACATTTTTAGCATATAAAGAATGGTGGTGCCTCATGCCTAAATTTTTTGGTCATATATGAAATTTGATTTCTTTTTGTTTCCATATGTTGTATTTGTGATCCGTTCTTCGTTTGCTTAAAAGATATTCAAATATGATTGTACTAAATTAATTATTTTCACTCCATGAAAATCTTCTTGATTTTGGTCGAAGAAGTCAAAGTTAAATTGGACAACATAAAATAATAAAAAAGATTAAATCATTTAATCTTGCAAATAATTAACAAAGAAAGCCCTTGTTCCATTGTTATTGCCCTTAGAATTTTGAAATATTTTTTTAAATTGTATTGCTACTTCATCGAGAGTTTAAATCTCTTATTAGACTATGTCATGTACATGTTGGTATCAAATGGATTGGAGATTCCTGATTAATATTCTTTTTTTTTTTTATATCATATGAACCTTGAAATTACATATCTTCATACGGTGCAGGTATATCTTAAAGATTTTATGTTTTTTTCTTTCTTTATTGGGAAAATGTCAGACAAAAATACATTTCTGAAAAATAATCATTTTGGTTTTTGGTATAGTTTTTATAGCGTGGATCGTTAGAAGCCTTCGCATTAGATTTATATAGCATTATTATCTAGGAATCTGACAATAAGCAAAAAATTTCTAACACTAAATCTGAAGAGAAGCTGTTTTTAAGATCCATATTTTCCCTTCCTATCTCCTAAGACTCCAAGAGTATGTGATTGGTTTTCAATTATATTCGATGAAAAAAAATGCATTAGAACATCAAGAACCATTGATTGACCATCTTATGCCTACTAATATCTGTATGAGGATTTTATTGGCACATCCTTCATGTAGAATTTTAAAATAGAATGATCATAGAACACCCTCTCATGTGTTACTTCACAATCTTTGGTTGAAATCATGTTGGTATATCAATCGATTTTCACGTATCGCTTGCAAAATTTATGGTTAATGAAAGTTTATTGAAAATTGCCATACACCAAGAACATAAAAGAGAACCAAAAAATTACCATGAAGATTCATTACATCCCTCATAGGTTGACCGAAGACGAGATAGGAATTTAAAAAGGCTATCATAATTAGAACACGTTTTAGGTTTAACAAAAGTTTCAAGACTAATAGAATCTAACATACTACCCTAATTTTCTTCAAGGTTACACTCGAAACCCCAAATGGAAAACCGATAGAACTATTCAACCAATGACAAAGGGATCCTAAAATCGAATGAAGGAAAAGATGAGCAACCACATGATTTCTTTTAGGGAGACACGATGTAGTTGAGTTATCTCTGGGTTAATGTATACGAATTGGCACTCTAACCGAATTAATAATAATAATGTTGGAGATTCACTTTAATTATAAGTAGGAATACTAAAAAAATTAAAGTAAATCGAAGTAATTGAACTGCATTCACATGCATCATTGAATGATTGCAATGGGTAGACAAACGGTAAGTGATAATTTGGCGATAGCAATGGGACCATCACATTTTATAACTTGAAACATAAAAACAATGGTGGAAAAATGTTTCATGCCAATTTCATTGTTTGATGGATCGACCATCGTGTCCATCACACTAACAACTAATGATATAAAGTAATATACATGATACAAATTAATAGTAGAATCGGAGTATGATCCGCAATAATATAAATAATCGGAATTGCACTAATTTTTTTAGCACAAAATAACAATCTAATTAAATGATGGCTGCACCGCAATGCAATCGACAAGTTGATTCTATTCAAACAAGGAATTTCTAGGAGTTCACTTAGGAATTTAGGTTTTCAAGTATGTTGGTATTGTTTGCAACAACTGTGAATGGATAGTTATCAATAAGCATAGATGAAACTAGATGCCGATTCCAAGATACGCACTTACATTGGATATCTTTACAACCAAAAATTACTCTCGATGTATATATGTCTGTGTACATTCATATATGGACATCCTAATCACCATCTAACAAGAAACCGATCCCGTTGATGTTAATAATATCGATCAAAGCTTCGAATTCAATTTAAGAAAGATTACCATTCTCCGAGTTTCCCACACTCATCTCATGGTATTCTACAAGAAAAGAAATATACAACTAATAGTGTTTTTCTATTTGGACGGAGATCTACAGTTTGGACACATAAAGAACGGACCAGATTGAGGCACCTATTTAAGTTATTCAGTTACATTTCTGGCATATAAAGAATGGTCCAGATTGATCTACATATTTTTGATTTTCAATCTATTTTAGTCATATAAAGAATGGTCCAGATTAATTCACATAATATTAATTTTACCTAAGATAATGAATTTAAATTGATTTCCCATTAATTTAATGTCATTTATTTGGGAGTTATTCCTCCCATTTAGGCATATAAAAAAGGGAATTGTCCATTTATGTGGGAGCTCCAACACCCTTTTGAATAGCAAGACCTATTATGTGAAATAAAAAACTGCCTATCTTAGCGTTTGTATCATGGCTGTATAGACAATTCTTCAATCTTTTTAAGAAAACAGTCGTATCTTCGCTAAGTTCACCCAACGTGGTGAAAGCCAAGACGCCAAAACCATATCCATGAGTAATTTTATTTTGTTATTTCAATTTTGTTTTTTCATTTGCAGTCAAAAAATATTGATAAATATGATTGCTATCTATTCATTTTCATTCTTATGTTAGGTTTTTTTTAATACCATACCATTTGATCAGTTTAATTTCTCTTTGATTCTTTTCATTAATATTGTATTTTGTTATCTCAATTTTGTTTTTTCATTTGCAGTCAAAAGATATTGATCAAATATGATTGCTATCTATTCATTTTCATTCTTATGTTAGGTTGTTTTTCTTTTTTTTAATGCCATACCATTTAATTTCTATTTTTTTTTACACAATTTTTTGTTCTCTGGATAGGGAATTTTCCAATTAGACTTTGATTTCTTCGGGCCAAAATTATAGGATTTACATGGAGTGAAAATAAATGACGAAGAAAATGACGGTTTCATTGTTATGCCCTTAACTTTGGCCGGTAAATAACATTTCTTAACTTTTCATACTCTTAGTTGGATTAGAGTCGTGTACATGTTTGTATCAAATGGATTGAAGTTTCTTGATTATCTTTGTATCATATAAACCTTGGAATTACATCTCTTCATATTTATAACCTTTGATGGGTTATAAAGTGAGTATTTGTTATTATCTTAGAAGATCATCTTAAATTATTTATAAATAGTGAGGAAAAAAAGTAACGGTTTGACATTAACGAGAGGAGTAACTCCCAAATAAATTCTCATTAAAAATCTAACTCATTGTCTTAGGTAAAATCAATATGTGAATTAATCTGGACCCTCCTTTATATTCCTAAAATGTTGATTGAAAATCTACATGCCAATTATACATTGATACGAGCACACGGTCAATTTTCATTTTTGAAAACAATTAGCGCTTCCAAAAATTAATGCAGATATAACACTTTTTAAGGATATGAAAGAAGAGTTCCCAAATTTCGATTCAACTTTTGAATTTCGAAAAAAATTGCATTGATTTTTTTAGAACAAAATGACAATCTATTTAAATGATGACTGAATCCGCATTTTTAATTTGGAATGTCATTTACAAGTTAATTTTATCAAACTAGGAATTTCTACGAGTTCCCGCTTGGGACTTTAGGTTTTCAAGTTTGTTGATGTTAATAATATCGATCAAAGCTTCGAATTCAGTTTAAGAAAGATTATCATTCTCCGAAATTTCACACGCTCAGCTCATTGTATTCTCCCAAAAAAAAAAAGTTAACCAACACCAAAACAACCCATAGCCCCGTGCCGTTACGGCACGGGTCATATCCTAGTAATTAATATATTACGTCCGTATGCTCATATATTTATCTATATGCCAGTGACATCATATATTACATACAATGGTTACAGTAAAAGAAAGCCTTCCCCGAGAATCGGAAGGCACCAATGGAGACGAAGAGAATCCTGTTGAAAGATTAGAAGGTTCAGAAAACACTAAAGAAGACGAATCGAAGGCGTCCAAACGGGAAAAAATTAAAGATAGTCTACTGATCGCCATATGCATAGTTCCCTACCTAATCTGTCTCATAATCTGTTTCTCCATGCGCTTTATTTGGTCACCAGGTTTTTTTCCTACCCTTCACAGAGCAACATGAACTTAATTTGTTTTTGTCTTTTTTATTTTATTTATGTTAATTAGGCTTACGGAAAAACCATTATGATTTGAAATTTATAAAATGCAACCCTCTGAATCTCTGATCTTGATTTTTTTTTTCTTTTAACAATTTAATTGATTTTTCTGTTTTTCTTTTTTCTCCTATGCATTTGGTAAGTTATTGCACCACTGAACTTTTTGAGAAGAAACTGATCTATTTAATATGAACTTTTTAAGTTAGATATCAACATGTAGTATCACGAAAGTACGATGCACACATGAATCGTAAGTTAGATATCTGTAAGTTGCACCATGGCTGCACCTAGAGGTGTAAATTGGGTTGTGCCAACACGAGCACATCCCAGCACAGCACGCTAAAATTTGAGTACATCCCAGCACAGTACGTGACTTAGCCCAGCACGGCACAGCACGTTAGTTACTTAAATGGGAAGTGCTGGGTTTTACTAATCGACACAAAAAGAGGCTCAAAGACAAAGACGCAAAGAATGATTTGCACGTGGCACTAGAGGTGTAAATTGGGATTCGCCAAAGACATTTATGGCGCAAAGACAAAGACGTTAAAATTGAAATTACAACACGGCACAACACGTGATCGGCCTAAAGACGGCACGTTTTTGTTTAATGTCTTTGGCTTTATGCCGCATAAAATAGGCACACGGCCCGATCCGAAGACGCTGCACGTGTTAGCACACGGCTCCACCCAAGACAAAGACGCGAAGAAAGCACGCCACGTCATGCGTAAAATACTACACAATACATCACATTTGATGCATATTTCACAAAAAATCATTGTTTTAGCCAATTTCGACATTTTATCTTCTGATGCTAATTTATTTCTATCATAATACATGTACTAACTAAAATATCTAAAAATATTTATTTTGGAGAACATAAAATAAGTGTGCTAGCACAAAGACAAAGACGGCAAGACAACACGTTTATTTTTCTCGGACAAAGACAAAGACAAAGACGCTCATTTAGCACAACACAAAGACAAAGATACTGAGTCTCCTAAGACAGCCAGCCCAAAGACGTTAAAGACGCTAAGCACGTGACTTCAGAAAGTCAATGTACGGACGCCGCACGTTTACACCTCTACGTGGCACGGCACAGCACAACTCGTTTAGAAAGCACGACATAATATGTATAAATTACTACAAAACATGGCACAATACATCTCATTTTGTGTATATTTCACAAAATAGTCTTTATTCTAGCCAATTGTTGACATTTTACTATCGATATGTTGACTTATTTTCATAATAACACATATAATACCTAAATATTTGGAAAACATTTATATTGAAAAATATAAAATAAACGTGCCTGGCACAACACAACACGGCACAACACATTTATTTTTCTGGCACATTCCATTACAGCACGCCTTCTAGCACGGCACAACACGGAACGTTATAATCTCTGGCACAGCATGGCACATAGCACGTTAAGCACGTGATTTCGTGGGTTGTGCTGGGCTGGGCCAGCACGTTTTACACCTCTAGCTGCACCATATATGATCAAGCATGCGATTATTTTCTGAAGAAAAATACTTTCTAATTGAGTTGTGATTGTTTATTTCAGTGACTCGTATCAAACAGATACACAAACAATTATATGACGACAAGGTGAAGCACAAACAAGCCAAAGCCTTGGTTGAAATTATATTTACGACACTTAAAGAAAGAATGAATAAGGTTGAAGTATTAGATTTTTTTGGACGATCTAATGTCATGAAGATGGCTATAAGGCACGGAAGTGTAGAGATTGTGGAGGTGTGTATAAAACTCTTTCCATACATAATTTGGACTCAATTAACGGGACAAAATATGATACAAATGGCTATCGCTGAACGAAATGAAACAATTGTGGATCTTTTATGTGACGAAAGTGGAAAAAATAAAATAGATCTAGTTTCTAGATCGGAAAATGGGTCATTTGGCCAAAAAAATTTAAAACACGGTTCAAATGGACGAGTAAAAAATTTTATGGGTGAAATGGACAAAAAAAATATAGCAAGGATGAAACTGGATTCATCCTGGCTTAAACTTAAAAAATAGCAAGGATGAAACTGGATGCATCCCGTGTAAAATAAAAATAAGAAAAATATTTGAAAATGGACAGATGAAACTCGGTTACATCCTCGCCTATTGTTAAATCTTTGTCCATTTAAACAGTATCTAAATCTAACTGTCCTTTTCACCCAGGAAATTTTGATTTTGATCTTTTTAACCAATTTTGTGTTTCTAGATGTGATGAAAAGGATAACACTATCTTGCATTATGCTGCCAAGTTAGCGCCTTCTGTTCGACTTAATTCGGTCTCTGGTGCATATCTTCAGATGCAACGCGAAAAGCAGTGGTTTCAGGTAAGGGTATACTGACTGACTACTTAATCTTAATTAAAAAATTAAAAAATTTAAGCAGTTTGTATATTAATTTTATAATCGCAAATGCGTTTCAATTGTGCGTATTTCTTTGTGAATTACTTCATCATTGTCGAGTACTTTAACTTCTATGTAAAAAAAAATATCGTTCAGGGGGTGGAGAACATGATTCCGGAGAAAGATAGATTTAAAAGAAATGAAAACGGGGAGACTGCACATAATATATTTACAAACGAACACAAAGAGTTAAAGGAAAGTGGAGAGAAGTGGCTTAAGGATACATCTGGATCGTGCATGGTAGTAGCTACTCTCATTGCTACTGTAGCATTCGCTTCGGCGTTTACTGTTCCTGGAGGCAATATTAGTGGTGATAGTAACATCAGTAACAACGGCATCCCAGTGTTTTTAGGACAGAGTTCTTTTATCGTCTTCGCACTAGCAGATGCCCTGGCTCTGTTCTCTTCGATCACGTCAGTATTAATGTTTTTGGCCATTTATACTTCCCGGTATGCAGAAGCTGATTTTCTTACATCCTTGCCAAATAAGATGGTAATAGGACTTGCAACTCTGTTCATAGCTATTGCAAGTGTATTGGTAGCTTTTGGAGCATCACTATTTATCGTGCTTGGGACGAGATTCCGGAGGGTTTTGATTCCTATTGTGGTGTTTAGTTGTGTTCCCGTGATCTTGTTTGCATGGTTGCAGTTACCATTGTTTTTTGACATGATTCATTCCACATACTGGGGAAGCTTGTTTCGAGAACATACATATATCTCTAGCCTGCAGCTAAATTCAAAGAAAGATAACCCGGAGAACCACTACAATAAATTTCTGACATTTGTCGAGGGTTTTGGAAACTATTTTGAAAAGTTCGTTCCTAAAGAGTTTCAACGTTTACCTACACTCGGTTAATTTTTAACGACATTTTGCAAGAGAGCTGTAAAACCCTCTGCAGCCGCTGCTAAAGACACAGAGGATATAGCTTTGCTGGAAACAACAATTAATATGCAACAATTTTCTGTGGAAGGAGATCGTAAGTGATTAATAATTATTTAAATGGTGATCAGAATAGGGTCATGTGACAATGCAAGACATTTTAAAGCATGTAGCTTGGACCTTAGTACGTAACAGAGTTTATGGGTTGTTTTTCATAGGGATTGGTAACAAGGTGGCTTGATGGCTAATTATGAAGGGAAGAATTTTTTTTCACCCAGATATCTTGGGAGGACGCTTATCCAAGCTAGGTTTTTGAGCTTTCCATTATTAATGTATTTCATTGTTAGTTCCTACTTACTCTTGTTGAGGGTTCGGGGGCAACTCCTATAGAGGGAAGCCCAATACGAAATAATCGATGGTTAGGCAGATTTCTCTTTTTGGGTTTTAGTATACGTAGTATATTTCCTCGCTATTTTTTTTTTTTTTTTTTTTTTACCATGTTTCCGCATTGTAACATTTAATATATTGCCACTATTGCTTTTGGTGCATCAATACTTATCGCCTGCTTGGAGAGATAGATCACATGGGCTGTCATTGTTATTGTGGTATTTAGTTGTGTTCCTGTTACCTTATTTGGATCGTTGCAGAGTTACCATTGTTTCTTGACATGATTCGTTGAACATACTTGCAGAGTTACCTACTCGGCAACTTTTTTTTTCTATTTCCCCTACCAGTCCAAAATGCCTTTCTTGAATAATGCTCAAGAAAGGCACCCTGTTATCAAAAAGCAAAACAAATTTACTGCATCGAGGGAAAACAAATCTAAGACTTAACAGCTGAACTCAATGGTTGTTACCGAACCATACATGTATAAAAAATTAGGTCTTAAGATTAGGAATTTTGCCTACATACTCTCATCGAAACTGTCTACATTCTTCATACTGAAAGTTTTTATCTCTTTCTAAACTCCATCCAGAGCACTGTTTTTCTTCGACTTAACAAATTCAGCAACTCAGAATGACACACTGAACCTCGAAATGAGCCTATGACTATTGAAATGAGCCTATGACTATAAGCTGAAAACTAAGCATCGAATAGATTTCCTAGAAGGTTAGGAGCCTATGACTATTGGGAAACCTCTCAGTTTTCCATGTATTTCCTGGACATCCTTCTACGAATCCATTTTGATTTCTTTTAGAAGGAAATAAGTTTACCAAAGTTAGCATTACATTCTCTATAAAGACTAACTAAAGCAAATAAGCCAAATGATCAAAGAGTAATTCATACATGATATTATATCATATTATCATACCTTGTTATCTAATCTCAAAAATGCTTAAAACTGTGAAGAATGCTATTATCATACACTTACTTAGAGATTTCTTACTTTGTTCTCATGGCTTCTTCGCATCACCGTTTTCTTTCTCCTCACTTGATGTTGCTCCGATTCCATTGTTTTTGAAAAAAAAATTCTCCTAATACTTCCAATGAAACTATGGTATTCTTGTGATAGATTACATGAGAAATAAACTTACCATAACTCACATCGATTTTGGCAGAAGAAGCTTTTGGATTGTGACTATAAATTTTTTATCCCCATAAATACTTAAGCCTGCTACTCCTTGTAAACTCAAATGGTGGAGATATGTAACTATCGAAACCAAACCGTTTACTCCAAATAAATATTTACTATCTCTATTCTTCTTCAATAACCATCTGTCACAATGTCCAGCATTGTACCATACTACCAGTAAATACTACTCCCTCCGTCCCTAATTAGATGAGCTACTTGTAGTTTGCACAAATTTTAAGGCAAGGAGGAAAGTGGAGTATATTTAAGTATTTTTTATAATTATACCCTTATGGGCAATAATTAGTAAAATTTAGAAACGATTTATCTCTTAAACTATACCACGGTTTTTTATAAACTTTATATCGTTGAAAAGCATTTTAAAACACCTACGCAACGAATATAAACATGACTATCAAATTATACATATTCCTTATAGAAAAATAATCAATTAAAAGGGTAGTTTTAGAAATATCCCCTTGGTTAGTGAAATAGCTCATCTATTTGTGGACAAAAACTAAAAACCAAGTAGCTCATCTAATTAGGGACGGAGGGAGTACTTTGAAAATCGCCTAAAACCCCTAGGGCGCATAGAAAAATATGGAACACCAGGCGGTGGTGGACAAATCTCCTTCAGGGACATGATCCTGAGCACCAAAGCACATCCAAAACCGTGATTCAAGCTCAACCTCCTTAAGTGTGTACCGCCCAAACTAAGAGCCAAGATCAACCCTCAAGTGTTTGAATTTTTCCGAAAATCTCATTTCTCTATTTGAGTTCTCAAAATCTCATTTAGTTACAATGGCACAGTGTGGAAGGAGCAACTAGATCACTAGATGGTTCATTTTTATGCCGTAGTTCTTCTTCCTGATCTATACAAAACAATCTATAGGAAAAAAACTCAAACAAATCGGTAATGGCAGAACAATCCGTTGGAATAACCGCAGAAGAATTCGTGTAATGACAAATAAAAGAAGTTCTAAATTTGAGACTCACGTGAAGATGTTCAAGTCAATGCTGCAAGTCTTTTTCCTTCATATCTTTTCATTAAAAAGCTTATACTGTATCTTACTTATCAATAAGTAATGTGTTTAGTTACCGACTCACTAGTCAAATACCAAAACAAAATAATTACATTAGTGTTTCTCTCGTGTTTATGTATGTATCTATATTCACGGCATTTAAGGAGATGAATACTTTGGATCATAGTGACACACACTACGCGTACCCTAATAACTAACAACATAGAGCCGCATAGTTTCTTTTATCGTAAGAGCAAAAGGTTTAACATCCATAAGCCTAAATTTTACTATATGTCAAGAATTTCCCCACGCTTTTGTAGGTGGCACATGGGAGATAATTATTTCTTCGTTTGAACTAATTAAGAGACTTCAAATCACGTATTAAATTCTCAAATAACAGCTTTGTAACATTGTCGAGAAGTAAGAACCAAATAAACGTCCTGGGAAGGCTAAGACCATCAGAAAGCACTCATTTGCTCCTACTACAGCCCTATACTTCGTGATTTTGGTTTGATAAACAACACAAGTAACCAAAGTAAGCATCACAATCTCCATCAAGATTTACTATAAGTAGATAGCAAATCATGCGCTTACATAGCTAAATAGCTGAATAAGAAAGAGAAAAGTAATTTTAGATATTATAACATCTAATCTCAAAATGCTTAAAATCTTAATGAAGATGATGATTACTTTGTACTTACCTAGAGATATTTTTTACTTCATATTGATGGATTTCAAAATTCTTAGAATGAGACCCTTACTTTGTTCAATGGCTTCTTCAGCTCTTCTTCAATTTATCACCGTTTTCTCGCTCTCCTCGCTTGAACGTGCTCTTTTCATGGATTTCCATTGTTTTTGTATCCTTTTCTCCTAATACTTTTAACGAAACTAAAGTATTCTTGTGAGGATCGCATCGAAATAGGCATGACAAAATTCACATCCATTTTGGCAGTATGAAACTTTTGAATCGCACCTACGAATTTTGTAATTTTCATAGAACATAAGCCACCCACACCTTGTCAACCGATATTCCCGATGAGGTATATGACTCAGGAAACTATACTCTTTACTCCAAATAAAGTCATCATTATCTTTGCTCTTCTTCGATAACCATATTTCACAACCACCCGCTTTGTAACGAAAACTAACACTTAGAAAGCACCCAAAACCCCTAAGACAACAAAGATAATATGGAACAAGATCTCGTGTCAAACAAGGTGGTGGTGATGGAAGTTGACTAAACTTCTCATCAGCCAAACGGAAAGCAAGAACCATGGTTCCTTCGTAGTTCGCCCAATGAAGAGCTTCATTTACAAACACGCCAACACATTTTCTAATATATTGCATATCAACATCCATCGTTCCCGCATTTCTCCATCCAAGGCCACCGCCCGAGTGTATATCCGAACGACCCCAACATTTGAATCACCCTAGGCACATATATCCTAACAACCTTGTACTCATTGGTCGAAGTACTACAACCAAATCCAAATCCACCAAAGATTTTCTTTCAAATTCGTGAAGGAAAACATATTCTCTTGTGATTGGATTACGATATAAAGTCCTAATAATGATATGGATCGATTTGTAACCCGTATACCATGAACTCAAGCAAACTAAACCATTACATGAACTAACAAAAGCATAATTCTTAAAGGGAAGGTTTAAATCAATCCTTGTTGTTCTAATCTCATGACAATTCTCATCATACATAATAAAATTCGTTTAGCCATTGATTACGAGTCAAGATAATAGAACCTAACTCACCAGGAGAATTAAGACGATGATCCAAGTGCAACCGAGAGAATGATCGAAGATAAACAAGATCTCTCCATGGTTTGCAAACTAATTTAGCCTCGCAAAAAATGATTCACGGTAACCTAGTTAATACGTCTAGTATGATTTCTTCTGGTAGATCGTTGAACCTCCCCATGATGAAATCCTTGATAAGAGAAGGTTAATAGTGATAGCAAAAGAGACGGAGATTAAATTGAACTGCTAATTACTTTTTCTAGGGTTTTGGAAGAGAAATTGGGTTTGATTTTGGAGATCAAATAGCAAAATATTGAAGGGTTATTTATACTGTATGTTTTAAGGATTTGGGACGCGACCATTATTGACCATGACTCGGATTAATAGTCATACCCAAAAAAGGATTTGGAATCCTTTGGACAATGCTTCAAGCCTGCATATGAGATATTCCTCAACTTAGAGAGCTTGATGTGAATTATAATTTGAGAGCTTGATCCTTGGCCTAGATTGCAAAAACTTCAGATATCCAGAATTTATGCAATTCCGAGTTCAATTTTAAATGCACCGTTGTTAGTCAGACTACAATTCAATTCATGGGTAGTAAGTAATAATATTTCTTCACACCACAAACAAACAGATGATTATTCAAACGGGATTGTGGGATTTATTTGCTTGAACCGTGCTATATGAAATTCTAAATAACAACATAGAATTAGGCAATTTGTTGTGATGTTGCTTCCTCTAAGCCACTTTAGAGTCGCCAAAAGCACTAGCTCATTGTTATTCAGTCTCCTAGCAAACTTAACGCTCGGTCATCCCCGCAACTCAACCACAACCGAGATCGAATGGGTCTTTTGGTCCACCAAAAATAACACCTAAGAAATCAAATAGTCAAGTGCCTCGCAACACTAAGGAATAATAAATAGTCATCTCCGTGATATCAAATTGAAAAACAAAATTACCGCAGTCCATATTCACTACATTTCGTGATAACTCGCTTGTGTGAATGTATGTATGTGTTTCGACATATTCCATCCAACTGCTTTTCTTCTGCAAAATAATTCCTACATTCACTACATATACGAAGATGAATTTTTAGATCATAATGATAGGACTGTACCCTAGTACAAAGAGCTGCACCATTCTCATAAGATCAGATGATTCAATATCGATAACCCTAAACTTTACTATGTATAAGCAATTTCCCCTCTATTTATAATTATATTGTATGTTACATAAAGTGGGTGAACTCGACCAACTGAAAAAGGATGCGAATATCCTCACTCCCACAAAAGAATCTCTCACACAAACCGTGGATAAGTAGTGAGAGGTATCTGCCGACTTGCGTGAACACAAATCTAAGACTCAACAATTTAACTCAAAGGTTATACCTGCACCAAACAATTGGGTGTTAAGATTAGGTTTGTCGCATATAATCTCTCATTGAAACTTCCATGGCATTCATAATGGAAGTGTTTTCTCTTTCTAAGATTTACTGACTAATGAACGCAACTCTTCTGTTGATTCCTATCCAAAGCATTGTTTTTCTTAGATTGAACATGTTCAACAACTCAAAAATCATACACTAAGTCTCGAAAATGACAACATTAAAATATCAGCTGAAAACTAAAAATCGAATAGATTTAGAAGGCTACAAGCCTAGGATTACTAGGAAAGCTCTGTGCTTCCTACGATTCCTGCACATACAACTATTCGAATGCATTTTGTTTTTCTTATACAAGATAATAAGCTTACCAAAGTTAGCATTCTCCACTAAGACTAAATCACGAAATGCACAATAAACATCGCAATAAAAAGCTACAAAAGTAATTCTTCATACACGATATAAGATCAAGATATACTGTCTATTAATTAGATTCAAATGAACCCTTGTTATCGAATCTCTAAATGCTTACAATTTCCAATACGTAATTATCATTACACTTACTCCGGTGATATCCGACATTGTTCCGCCTTCGTCGCGGCTTCTTCAGTATCACTGTTCTTCTCGTCTCCTCACTTGAAGTTTCTCCTTCACTGTATTCCAAAACAATTATGCTCTCAAAGATCAAACTATGTTCTCAAAAAAATTCACAAGAAAACTCAAATAAATATTGAAACACTTTTTTATTTTTATTTTTTTTGAAACTGGGACAACAAACAAAAACTAACAAGAAAAAGCAATAGAGGACTCAACCTGAGAATGGTGAGTTAAAAATGAAAGCCACACTTCAGTAATGTGGTGAATAGCTGCGAAAGCAGCAAGAGCATGCGCATCACCGTTAGCATTCTTTTTGATGTGAACAAACTCAATGTCTTCAAATTCATGGAGCAAATCTCCGATCCCGTTAACTGATTTTTCGCCGCCACGGGAAGTCGAGTTGTTGTTCTTCGTAATGTTTATCACAATCATGGCATCACCTTCCACAACTATATTTTAGAACTGCTCAACAAAGAAGTTCCACATCAATAAGTGCACCACAAGCTTCTGCTTCAATAGGAATTGCTAAAGTGAAAGCTTCAATTTTACAGCCCCTGCAAGCCTTTAAACTATCTCTGGCAATAGCAGAACTAGCAAAAATGTTACTAAAAAAGGTGATTTTTACATTTAATCAATGATCACCATTTAATTATCCTTGAAGCAACGAATAAAAACACATCAAGATAAACATTATAAAAATCATAATGGTGCGGTACCTATAAATAACATAAATCATAATGGTATTTTAAATTATTTTCACGGAATATATATACGAATTTAAAAGCCATGTGTTGAATACCAAAAGAAGTGATGTTTGTCTTTGGTAATAGACAACTCTTGATTTCGGCCATCTGGCGGCTGAGAATATGAGTTGGTGAGGTTTCTATCCGTCCGCCCGCTTAGACATATAAATTTGGAGAGATACTTATGTCCGTCGGATCGTTAGGTTGCCTAAACTTCAAAAACGTAACTAAAGATAAAGAAACGAAAAAAAACGATCCTTGGTTTTCTTATTTGGACAGGCTTCTACAACTCAATTTTTTTTTGTAGGAAATATCATTTAGTCCTAGAAATAATATATTAGAGAGAGTCTAGTCCAGTTGACTCAGTCATGTGTTTGTTTGGTACTTTTTGGGAAAATATATTATAGTTTGGTCCTACAAATTATAGTTTGGTCCTACGATGACGTCGTGGATGATGTAATTGTCATTGTGTGGTGACAAAAATATCCTTTTGGGACCACGTATATATAGAAAAAAAATCATAGAAAAAATCTTATTTTTATTTTTACATTCTCTCTCTTCTTGTTTTCGGATCTAGTTTTTTTCTCTCCATTTCTTTTTCTTTTTCTTTTCTGCTACTGTTTTTTTTTTCCGATGAAGACGATGGTGATTTGATCTGTTGTTGTTGTTGTTGAAAGAAGACGATGGAGATGATGTTTCGATGAAGACGATGGTGTTGGTGTTGCTGTTGAAAGAAGATGACGGAGATGATTTTTGTTGATGTTTCAGATCTACTTTCTCTTCTTGTTTTTCTTTCTCTTTTTTGATGAAGATTATGGTGTTGAAGTTGAAGAAGATGATGAAGATGTTGTTGTTTGTTTATGATGTTGTTGTTTCTATTGTCAAAGAAGATGACGAAGATGTTGTTGTTTGTTTATGATGTTGTTGTTTATGATATTATTGATGAAGTTCATTGCTCTTGTTATTGTTGAAGATGACGAAGAATTTATAAATTCTGCTGCTGTTGAAGAAGATGATGCTGCTGCAGTTCATTCCATAAATGAACTCTGTTTTTTTAGGTTTTTATATGGAGTTCATTTTCTAGAATGAACTCTGTTTTTTTAGGTTTTTATATGGAGTTCATTTCTGGAACGAACTCGATTTTTTTTAGGTTTTATATGGAGTTCATTTCTGGAATGAACTCTGTTCTTTTTAGGTTTTTATATGGAGTTCATTCTATAAATGAACTCTATTTTTTTTAGGTTTTTATATGAAACCTATTATAGGGGCTCTAAGAAAAGAGTTTTGAGGGCTCCTAAGGATTCAAATATCCTATAATGAAGATAAGGGGACCTAATTTATAAGAAAAATACTAAAATACCCTTAACTTATTAAATATTGAAAACCTAAAACTAATTTGTTTTCATTCCTCTCCTTAATTCTTCCATTTTCTTCTTCCCCCATCACCTCCATCGCTTATTTCTTCGATTAATCGTCAATTCTCAAAATAATTCATTATCAATTAACACCATTTAATCCACCCGCAATGACTTCGATAAGGTAAAAATCAAAACTCATCTTATTTAATTAGTTTCAATGCATGGATAAACGGAATCGATCGAATTGGGTTTTGAAAAACAAGTTTTGTTGTCACGGTTGGGAAATATGAATTTTCCCAACCATGAGGACAAGATCTTGTTTGTTTTACAAAAATAAGTGATGGGTTTTCTTAGTTTTTTCTTTTTATGATCGTCATCTTCATCACGACGGAGAAGAAGAAAAGAGAAAGAAAAGTAATAGGTTTTTTTTTATAATCATCGTCTTCATCATGATATATGAATGAAAAAGGAAAAAAAGATAATAAATTTAATTTTATAATTCATGGAGGGTATTTTAGCCATTACAAAAAATAGTTAGATATGGGGTTTTGTTGATTACTATTTCATAACCCGATTTTGTCATCTTGTGAGCCCTCAAAACCAAATGTTTGGAGCCCCTATAATAGGTTTCTTTTATATGGAGTTCATTTCTGGAATGAACTCTGTCTTTTTAGGTTTTTATATATGAAGTTCATTTCTGGAATGAACTCTGTTTTTTTAAGGTTTTTATATGGAGTTCATTTCTGGAATTAACTCTGCTTTTTTTAGGTTTTATATGGAGTTCATTTCTGGAATGAACTCTGTTTTTTTTTTTTTTTTTGATTGAAAAAAAGTATAAATTAACAGGAGTTCATTTTGAAGAATGAACTGCTAAAAAAAATAAGTAGAAATTAAAACGGAAGGGTACTTTTTGTTGGAAAATTTACAATTAAACAGGGTGAAGAAAAGAATGTTGTCTCTGGGTTCAAGGCTCTAATAATAGATTCTTTTCGACAATTATTCGACCATTTCCCAATTGAATTGGCAGTACAAACAGTCAATGAATATCGCCGTCAGATACTTGAAGCTCCACAACAGTGTTGGATTCAAAGCTTGTACGACCTTGATCCAACCAGGAACACACTGGTTTTGTTACTGATGATGCTTGTAAGAAAGAAAACAGAGAGAGTTAAGATGTTCTTCATTATATGAATGAAAACAATCATCACTACTTATAGGGGACTCATGCCTATTGGAGATGCCTCTTCATTTCCAAAAGACACATAAGGTGTCTAATGGGAATGGTTGTGTCTTTTGTGAACCATCACACCCATTAGAGGTGCCTCTTGATCTCTCAACTAACATCCATTGTGTTTATTCAACACAGACACTCCCAATGTAGCGCTAACCAAAAACGAAACCATTTTATTTTCTATGTTATTGAAAATATCCAACAATCTCCCCTATTTTCAATAACCAAAAACATGAAAATAAAGTAAAACTTATAAAACAGAGAGTGGCCGCATCACTCTAGGATCGCCACGTCAACCCGAAAGTGGGACTGCCGCCGTAGTTCAAGGCAAGTTGAGACAAAGCTCCATCGCTGAAACCAATACATAAATGATAGGTACCTTTTGGGTTTGAACCTCCACTTAGTGTAAGATATTCAAAGCTTCATCGAGGTCCTATGGTGAACTTAATTTTGAACCAAGTACCCTTGTGATAAAGCCTAACCTCCACACATATTGATTTGAGAAGTAGTGTGTTCCGTAGCTCGCACATTAATGGCCCCGTGCTTTCTCCCGGATTCATGAGTCCTTTTTCCGAGAACGGTCTTATTCTCATAGGAAACGGCCCGATTTCCAAATACTCATATAGGTAAGTCTCGAAGGTGTTTCAGCCACCTTGTGATAAGAGTTAGACTTATTAAGGATTTTCATCCATCCCTAAGATCATGCAAAAATCACTACACTGTAAGGACAATGGGAAATTTTAGCTTAGTGTACCATAACCACCGCAACAACTTGTTAGTACCACATTGAACTTAAGTTTATCTTTTTCAAAATATAACATAAGTTGGGTTTCAGTTATTGGTGATCGAACTTCTTTCAATGACACTCGAGTCCCATCTCCTTATACTTCATTGAAAAACATTTCGCTTGGAAGACTCTTCATAAATAGGTCTACCAAGTTTTTTCTCCGTTTCAATGGCTAACTGCAATTACTCATTTCTTGAGTGGTTGACTTACCGTTCAATGTCTAAGACTTGCATATCTTGACTTTTCATTATAACTCTCATTAGAGATATTATAGATTCATATCTTGATTCTCACAATTAATCAAGACCACTTGAAATGACTTCTTCCAAAATGGGATCTCTACAAGTTAGTTTCAAGCCATTCTTCCTCGTTATTTATTAATTGCATCTACTTATGCAAATTAATTTTGACAACATTATTAAAATGTTCTTATTTGATTTTACAAAATAATTGTAATTTCTCTAGGAACCATAATTACCATTGAAAGTTAATTCACAAGAAGTCATTAAGTCATTATAGACTTGCATTCACTAGAGGCATAAGAAATTTGTAGGCAATTTACTTGCTATTTCAACAAGCACATCATCACGATGAGTAACTCCTCTCACGATGCCCAATCTTCTACAAATTTATACCCAAATACATATACAATGTTTATTTAACATTTTACATTATGTAATGCAAATGTTCATAATTTATGCATCGGTAATATCGTAACACCTCATTGTTGGATATTTGGTCGGCCGCCCAATTTCAATACGTTACATATTAACCGGAATTCCACTTTTCCCTTGATATCATTTAAGACATCCCATTTTCCAAAATTTGGAACCATATAATTCTTAATGAAAGAATTATGATTTCGTGAATTCTAAATTTATAATTCCTACCGCAAGAATTATACCCGTACCAAAAATTGTAGTCTCAACAATCAATGGTGATATCCATTTTGGTTCTCTAATCTTAGAGCATTCATGACAATACTTTTCTAATGTCACGACCAAAATTATGTCGATATATCACTTGTTTGATCAGATCAAACATGCACAACGCTAATATCCAAGGAAATCTTCAAATCCAATCTCTTGGACTTGGCATGAGAAATTCTCAATCATTTTTTTTTTTCAATCTCCATAAATAACTAAGCATGAACAATATATTAATTATTCAAGATAGGAACAATATAATCTCGAAAATTCGAAAAAGTAACACCAGTAACCAGTTACTCATGGAATTCCAAATGGAATTCTCAAACTTCAACATTCATAGGGAAACGACCACTTGTGGTGATCTTAGTAAGATTAATTTACCCAACATGATTAGACTCTAAGAGTACATCTAATCATTTATAAGTCCACATCCCATGAATATGAATCACAACAAGTATTACAGAACTCAATCAATTTAGGATCATATAATTAATTAGAGTCAAGGCAGAGCCGATATACTAATGGGAAATCATGAGAAGAAATTTCATGAAACTTTCAACATATCGACCAACATATTTTCTAACTAAATTATGGCAACAATCATATGCATTTGTTCGATCACCACCAATCCAAAACTTACTAACCAAATTATTGGTCAATCCTTAAATGCATGAATCACAAAAAGTAGTTGGATACTTATCTCAAATTTCAAGTGAGAATGACGGCTTCCACCGATCGATATACCAATATATCAATCCATCATTGTTTCTCCTCTTTTGGATGCCGACGACCCCAAGTGACCAATTTTTTTTTTTTTTAACCGGCAAAATCCCCAACAGTTGGAATTTAAATTTTGCTTTGGCATCCATTGATAAGCATCACATCCAATCATGAAACGACGCTTTGACATGGTTAGTCGATTAGCGTCTCACTCAATCATGTTACCAAGAATTCCCTACACAAAGATCGGTTGGGACTCCTTCCAACTAAAATCTCTTCCATTGGAAAGGACCTGTCTTCTTACAAATCCAATTACATACAGACTCATAATGAATTCTCAAAACAGTTAGTAATAAAATAAAATTCAAAATGAAATGAATGGTCACATTACCACTTCTTCTGCAACTATTAATGGATGATAGTAATTCATGTCATCATGGCCAATCTATCTAGAAGCATGCATATATATATAACAGTGACAATCAAATGAGAAGCATAATCTAACATGCATGAGAGAAGCACAGTAAACAATACCAATGGCCGAATGATATTATGCACATGCCTTCCAAAAGTAGAATGGATGCATGTATGAAATCATAATATGACCGAGAGATGATAAGGAAATCATTGATATGCGATTTTTCTAAAATTTATACCATTGTTCCAAAATGCATTTCTTGCCTAGATTGTCTTTAAGTTTCGGAAAAATCCAAAAAATGCGGTTTCCTTCTTTATACACCGACCACTTCACGTCTCATTGTAAAGATTCCTTGTGAAGAAGTAACAACCGAACTTTCCACCCTCTATTGTTAGGAAATAATTGTCAAAATCATGGAAAATTTACAATTAAATCAGGGGTGAAGAAAAAGAATGTTGTCTCTGGGTTCAAGGCTCTAATAATAGATTCTTTTCGACAATTATTCGACCATTTCCCAATTGAATTGGCGAGTACAAACAGGTCAATGAATATCAGCCGTCAGGATACTTGAAGCCTACAAATGCTGTTGGATTCAAAGCTTGTACGACCTTTGATCCAACCAGAACACACGGGTTTTGTTACCGATGATGCTTGTAAGAAAGAAAACAGAGAGAGAGTTAAGATGTTCTTCATTATATGAATGAAAACAATCATCACTACTTATAGGGGGACTCATGCCTATTGGAGATGCCTCTTCATTTCCAAAAGACACATAAGGTGTCTAATGGGAATGGTTGTGTCTTTTGTGAACCATCACACCCATTAGAGGTGCCTCTTGATCTCCAACTAACATCCATTGTGTTTATTCAACACAGGACACTCCCTAGTCGTAGCGGCTAACCAAAAAACCAAAACCATTTTATTTTCTATGTTATTGAAAATATCCAACACTTTTGTCCATTTAATATTTTTAAATAATTATGTACCAAACACTAAAGACGTTTTCCCAAATGACCAAACTAACATGGGCCCACCTAAAAAAGGACCAAACGATTTTTTTTTTTTTCAAAACGTTGATCCTTTTATGGCCGACCGTCCAATCCTTGATTCCCTAATTCTGCAACACTTCTATAACTTAAAAATTCCAAACAAACACACCAAAACTTCCTCCTGAAGAAGGCACGGATTATATCACGGCCCAAAACAAACCTAACCATTTATCTAAACACTTTAGCCATTACGGGGAGTCTACTTTCCTAATATAATCGGATTTCCCAATCGTACTATTTCTTTGTTGCAGGAAAGCTAAAATATAAAAGGGGGATTAAAGACAACTTAAAACACAAGTTCGTGATTCATATAAACAGTATCAGACTCCGTGGGAACAGACACAAGAATTTATTACATTTCGTTTAGCAACAATGCTACGGATACTTTGAGTCCTAGACTGCATTCTGTTCAATTTATTACATTTCGTTTAAGCTCATCACGTTTCTTGTTTGTTTTCTTCTATGTTTGCATTATTCATTTGTTGTAAGACCCTTGTACCATACAAATGCAATAAATGTATGAGGTGACTATTATGTTAACCGCTTTACCACGAAAATGAAATGAACAAGTGCTATAATTTTTATATATAAAGATTAATAAGATGGTGGTTGGGATTTTGGTAATACGGCCAAAAATGAAGTGCAAATCTAATTTAAATTTATATGAACTTCTAAGATGTTGGAGTAAATTCGGAAGATAATATTACGATTGGAGTTCTGATTAGTGGTTGTTATAATTTTATAAGAAATGAGCTCAAGGCTTTTCAAAGGTTTTATCTTTTGGGAGAGTATAAAAGGGTTGTTATAATTCATAAAAAAAATACCATCTCTGCACATCTTTTTTCTTGATAAATTAGATTGTAACAATAGGAGGGTCGTTATTAACCCGATCCATTGCATCTCAAGGATAATTCTCGTAATAATCAAACTCTACTCTGCTAATTTTAGCTTTTAGCTAAAGAATCTTCAACTCCCATCTGTCGATAACAGAGTTACAAACCTAAAATCTGTGACCCTCCAGAAGACCTTTAGTTTCTAGGATAATATTTTGGCTTTTACGGTGAACACGAGAAATGTGTCCATTATCCAACTTTACTAAAACCGCAAACACAACCTTTTCAATTGCCTTCTCTATCGCCCAACTGACGACCTCTTTAAGATCTAGACATAATGTCGTTGTTCTAGTTTCAGTGGTTATGCTGCTAATTTTCAAGAGGTTATTCCGATTTGCCGCGATCGATACTTATCATAAATTGAGATATTTTTCATTAATATTATAATTTAAGTTTATTATGAAACATTCTAGTTTTTCAAGTAATTTCTCTTTAATTTTCTCACTTCTTATCTATTTTCTCATTTTCTTATATTGGTTTGGTCCCAAATGTTTAGTTAGAGCGTCCAAAACCATGAATCGTAAAATGGTGTTGTATAAGCTAAAATATACCGCATCACACATCTACGATGGTTTGAATGTTAAACCTTTAGCTGACCGTAATTGCCACCGAGCCAAACTTTAGGAAGAGTATTAAACCAACGTGAAAGAAAACTTTTTTTTTTTTTTTTTTTTTGAAATCACATTTCAATTCATTCAAACCAAAATAGTGATTACATGATTGCTTACAAGATTATCAAAAATACCAAAATACAAGATAATCAAAACCCAAATACAACTCGATGACACCAATTGCAAATACATCGCGAAGAGAAAGAGCCATGCACCGCAAAGATATCCAATTTTTGTACCCGCAGTATTGACGAATGATGGTGTGAACCGGAATCAACTCCGACCATTTGAAATAATTATCTTCTTCAAAAAGAGATGCTCCAAATAAAATGGAGTAATTTGTCCAAAATCTTGTAGATCCAAATGAATCCGGATGCCCTAAATCCTTCTTGTTGAAGATGAATCCAAAGCGAATTTGAGCAGAATCATTGATGTTCTTGATGAATCGAGAATAGCAAGCCAAGAAACACCATAGAGATTTGAGAGAATCGATATTAGAGCGAAGAGAAAATCGTCCTAAAGACGAAGAGAATATCGCCCAAATAGCGAAGAAATGTGTCCATAGACACCAAAAACAACAAAAACAAAACCTAAAACTACAAATTACACTATTTTTATTTATAAAAAACAGAAAATCCTTGCTCATATCAAGCTCAAAAGGACTAAATCTGAGCAAGAAGAAGAAGTTCTAGAGTTTTTTTTTTCTCTTTTTGTTTTTTTCTTACGAGAGAGGGAGAAGAGAAGAAGGGATGTGTGTAACGTGAAAGAAAACTAACCTATCTTAGTCAGAGCCGGGCCTGAGGGTGTGCAGGCCGTGCGACCGTACAGGGCCCAGATTTGTCTAGGGCCTTTTGTATATTTAGGTAGAGGTGTAAACGTGTCGCCCAACATGTTCTCACACGAAGTCGCGTGCTTCACGTGCCATGTGCCGTGCCGTGTCGTGCCAACGATTTAAACGTGCCGTGCCGTACCGTGCTTTACTAGTCAAAAAGCTACACGATAGCCCACGGCACGACACCTAATAAACGTGTCGTGCCGTGTCGCACACATGTTATAAACAATTTTAAATCACTTAATGTATACATTAAGTCGGACATTATCACGAATTTAAATAAGAGAAATATATCATTTGAAATTATTTCAAATAAAATTAAAAGGTTTATTCAATAAAAAGAAATAGCCCATCAAATATACAATTGGATTATTGTCATGTAAATTAATGTTCTAGTCAAATATAGGTAACGACATTATAACAACGTATATTGGGAATATATTTTCCAAATATTTAGGTATTATATGTGTTGTTATAAAATAAGCCAAAGATTAAATGTCAAAAACTAGCTAGAATAGTGACTTTTTGTAAATATACACAAAATGTGATGTATTATGGTATAGTTGTGCATGCTATGACGTTCTTTCTTAACGTGGGCCACGTGCTTATCCGTGCCGCGTGCTGTGCCGATTAGACTAACCCAGCACAGCACATGAAGCTAACATGCCGGACCGTGCTGAGCTAAATCACGTGCTGGGCTGTGCTCGTGCTGGCACGCGAGACCTTGGGTGAAGTACATAAGCACAGTAATCCATCGTGCCGTAAACTTGTTTCAACTTGTTTATATATAGCCGTTGAATTATAACTATTAGTCAACATTACTGATTTCTTTATTTCACACATGGCTGCGTGTTTGAGTTTTCTTCCGATATTTTTGCTCTTGCAGGTTGATAATGACAAAAAGAATCACTACTCCCATTTAACTTAAGGTTTTATATAGTGCATCATTGTTTATAATTTTGCAAATTAGATATAAATTATGTAGGAAATACCAATTGGTCCTAGAAATAATATATTAGGATGAGTCTAGTCCATTTGACCCAGTCAAATGTCCTGGTTGGTCATATTTGGTAACATAAAATTATGCTTTGGTCTAAAAATTATCGCTTGTCCTAATATGTCATGGATGATGTAAATGTCACCAGAAGGGCGTAAATACTCCTTTGATAAAGACCATATATAGTCAAAAGGTAAGAGAGATGAAATCATTCTGATTTACTTTCTCTTCTTTCAAGATCCGCTTTTTCTTTCCTCTCAAATCTTTTTTCTATGGTCTTAATTTTGTGGAAACAAGATGATGAAAATGAAGAAAGATGATGAAGATGATGAAGATGATGAAGATGAAGATGATGAAGATGATGATGATGATGAAGATGATGATGATGATGATGATGAAGATGAAGATGATGAAGATGATGATGAAGATGATGAAAGATGATGATGATGATGAAGATGAAGATGATGAAGATGATGATGAAGATGATGAAGATGATGATGATGATGATGATGATGATGATGATGATGATGATGAAGATGAAGATGATGAAGATGATGATGATGATGATGATGATGATGATGATGATGATGAAGATGAAGATGATGAAGATGATGATGATGAAGATGAAGAAGATGAAGAAAGATGGGATTGATGAAGATGATGAAGATGAAGAAAGATGATGATGATGATGATGATGATGAAGATGAAGATGATGATGATGAAGATGATGATGATGATGATGAAGATGAAGATGATGATGATGATGATGATGATGATGATGATGATGAAGATGAAGAAAGATGATGATGATGAAGATGATGATGATGATGATGAAGATGATGAAGATGAAGATGATGATGATGATAATGATGATGAAGATGAAGAAAGATGATGAAGATGATGAAGATGAAGAAAAGATGATGATTTTGTGGATAAGAACCATCTATGAAGATGATGAAGATGAAGAAAGATGATGATGATTTTGAATGTCAAAGATGCAGAGAAGATCGATGAAGACGATGAAGATGATGATTTTTTTTATTTTTAGGCTTTGAATGGACTTCATTCCCGGAATGAAGTCCGTTTTAGCTTTTTGTGGACTTCATTCCTGGAATGAAGTCTGTTTTTTAGCTTTTGTGTGGACTTCATTCCCGGGAATGAAGTCTCGTTTTTTAGCTTTTTTGTGTGACTTCATTCCCGGAATGAAGTCTCAAGCTTTTTAGCTTTTTTGTATGGACTTCATTCCCGAGAATGAAGTCCGTTTTTTTAGCACCTACAAAAAAAAAAATTTAACACGGAAGGGTATTTTTGTCTAGTTAAATATTTTTAAATAATTATGGACCAAATGTAAAGAAAGGCAAGACCAAAGGATCAAATGTGTACATGGGCCCACCTATAAAAGGACCAAACGATATTTTTCCCATAAATTATTAATATTTTTTTATTTAAAGTCGTCATAGAATTATCAAAAAAAAAAAAAATTGACCTTAACAGTTGGAGAAAATGTATTTAGTATATATACAAGTATTTATGGAAGGTCCTCTCATTACCACTATCCGATTTGCTTAGCAAAAACAAATAACATAGTTAGCTAAAAATTCCACTATGGAGCTAAGCTTGCTTGTTGAAATTCAATTGTTTACGAGCTAAGACAACAATTTTGTCAATCAGCTCTGTTGGCTGTTGTTAAGTTGTGCATTGTTTCTTGTGGTGGGCAAATGGACCAAAATTTTAAGAATTGGAGTAAAGCCCACTAGAGATCAAAGGGAAGTAATCCTCTACACTACACATGGGATATGTAGAGCAGGTTCTTTCCAGTGAGTTCGATACTGGAGTACAGGTCGATTTCCCTGATGAACTATATCTAAAATTAAGGTCGGTAAAGTGTTCTCTCATGCTAACATATCATGAAAAAAAACTCTCAAGCAAAAATTCGATTGCTAACACACACCCCACCCAAAATCTTTGGGTCCAGTTTCAATTTTCCCCATTTAAGCAAGAGAACGAAACTTTATATACCAACATCACCCGTTACATAAAGTGGGTGAACTCATCCAACTAAAAATGGATGCCTAATTCCCACTCTAGCAAACTAAAAAGTCATAGAAATGTTAGCAAAGTGGGAGGTATCTTGGTTTAACTGCGGGAAAACAAATCTAACACTTAACAGCTGAACTCAATGGTTATAACCAAACCATACATGTATAAACAATTAGGTCTTAAGATTAGGATTTTTTTCCTACATACTCTCATCGAAACTGTTTCACATTTGCATAATGTCACAAGGTTCTCGCCCTCGTTAGTGTTCACTGCTCACTATTCTAATGATATATACCCCACTTTTATATAACACAAAAGCCTACTACCTCGTAAACTCAAATGGCTGAGATATGAAACTATCAAACCAAACCTGTTTCACTCCAAATTAAGTATTTATTATCTCTATTTTTCTTTAGAACTATATGTCACAATGCCCAAGATTGTGCCAAGTAGTAGTACAAAAGAAAATTACATAAAACTCCAAGCTTATTAGAAAAATATGGAACCCAAGCTTGTGTCCAAGAAGGTGGTGGTGGGACAAATCTCCTTCAGGGACATGGTCTTGAAATAACAACTTTGTAACTTTAAGCCGAGATGTAAGAGCCAAAAATTGGGAAGGCTAAAAACCATCAAAAAGCATTCACTTGTTCCCGCCTATATGGCTATATATTTTCTCGACTTTGTTTTGATGGGGATACCACGTTGGTAGGTCGGTCAAGGTCTAGATTAGGA